>OMNZ01104431.1:0-28819 GCA_900303255.1 Lesueurigobius sanzi | reverse complement strand
GCCTCATACGCTTCGATTTGTCCATGAGAAAGTTGAATAAATGAGGGATGGCATCATTGCAGCAATCGCTCTTTCATTCGTTCATGGTTTCACCAACCACAGCCTTAACCAGCCCACAGTCCAACCCACTTATAGCGCCAAGACTGTGTTGCATCTTACCTGCGCAAACTCCATCTGCGCCATAGCTAAAGTCCCCAAGGACGGGCCCGTAATGTCTAAACAAAAGAAGCCTAAGGCAGCTATACTTAGGCCATAGGTTTAATGCTGTACCTAGCTGACCTGACCATATTATTTGAAAAAGAACGTTTTGAGCCTAGTTTGATGTCAGCAGCATTCAAATTTAAAGAGAATAAAAATACCACCCTCCCCTTAAAAATAAATAGACATAGTTTATTATTCCTAAAATGTAAAGTGTGGGGTACCGAGCGACAGTTCATCTGCCCAACAGCCTCAGGGTAGTGTGTCGCAGCCTCCTGCCTAAAGTGAGAGATGTAAGAGTCCATGTGCAGGAAGGGTGGAATCTTCCATAATGCTGTGGACTTTTTTCCTGCACCTGCTTATATAGAGGTCCTCGTTGGAAGGCAAACTGCAGCCACAGACCCGCTCAGCAGCTCTGACGACCCACTGCAGGGTTCTCTTCTTTGCCACTGTTCTTTGCCTATACCAGTGCAATAATGGGCAAAGAACAGTGGCCATTATTGCACTGATGTAGGCAGGGACAAGCATGATGGAGATGTGATCCAAGAGAGCGGTGAAGACGGGGGCGGGGCTTGTATGCTCCCTTTCTATTTGTATACAGTAAATGGTCCCATTTGTTGATTCCTTCAAATGAACATTGTAAATTTACTTTTTTAAATTATTGTCTGACCTTTTCTTGGTTGTAGATACTACTTTGGGAAAGTTTGGCCATTAAGGGGATGATTTATTTTTTATTGTTTTTACTGTGGCCCTTGCCCTATTCTGTAGATCAGGGGTTTTCAACTGGTTCTGCCCCAGGGACCACCATTCAGACTAAGCAGTAGTCTGCGGCCCACTGTGTGTGCAATATAGGCCTATATTTTGGTATAAAAGAGGGCTATATACTTTATTTTACAACGCTATGTGTTCTCAAATGTTTAAAATAACATGAGTAGAATTATTAAGAGATATATCAACTTGATATCCATTAATATTCAATATGTCTATTTTTTAGTAGTTAACCTAGATAGCAAGTCACGGACCACCGACAGTACTGCCACGGACCACCAGGGGGCCACGGACCCCTTTTTGAAAATCCCTGCTGTAGATGGATCTGGCCTTTTCTTGTTGTGGACACTACTTTTCTTATTTTCCACTATTTTCCACCATGTTTTTGAGCTCTTATCTGTTGTGGCTGTGTGTTTCTCATAATGCATTATTAAGTCTCCCAATAAAAATAAATAAATAAAATAGTATCAACTTTTTTGACCATCCATCCATTCATTTTCTTCTGCATATCCGTTACCGGATCACACTGCACCAGTTCCTTATGACTCAACCCAGTGACTTCATTCCGGTGCTCAAATTTACAACAAAAAACATTTTTATGACATCCACAGATCTCTTCAGGGTTTATTTAGGCTTATTCAACATTTGTATTCTGCACCTACTCAACTAGTCTCTCTGGCTTCATAACAAGACCACACGACATATCTGGTCTTAGCCTTGTGTAATGTCCATGTATTGATGTTTGTTTTGCAGGTTGGTTTCATAGCCTGCAGGATTCACTTCCATCTCGTCTGGTGAGTGCTGATCATGTAAATAGCTTTTATCTGTGCTGAGGTCATGCTATGTACTCTGAATACCAAAGCTGCTGTTTGTTCTACAATGAAATGCCTTTTATGTTCCTTCCACTCAACATGAAAGCGGCCCGATAAAAGTCCATGCAAACGCAGTGCTCCTCTCTGATTGGCTGTTTGAGGTAGTCGAACAGCCAGCTGAACAGACTTCCCAATGGCTGAAGTTATTATTGCTTTGAATTAATCCTACATTTGTTCGCTAATTAGTAAATGTTCACATATAACACTGTGGATACATGCCAATTTATTTAATTGGGTGTTGGGTTCTGGCATGCATTTAGATGAAGTATAAGTTGTGACCGCTTGTTAAGCTGTGCTTTTTCAATTCTAAAGCTGGGTGTGCACCGCACAGTTTGTCTCAGAAGTTTTAGCTGAAAATTCGCAGTTGAGAGGGTGAGACGGGGACAAAGATTAAAAAATAGAACGACCAAAGACAAGGTGCGACATGTGTCAGACATTGTGTAATACGCTGTGTGCTTCCGAAGAACAAAAAGAGTTCAGTTTTCTTCTAAAAAGTAATGTTTTGCAGAGTTTAATATTATAATATTTCACCACCAATTCTGGTACTTTCATATTGATGTCAAAATGTTCTTTAACATGCCTAGTCACAGTAAGGCTAACAACAACTGGCCTACAAGCTCACAATCCATAAAAATGCTTTATAATTACATGAACAGTCCTTTTTTCACAAACTACTGCATAATCACACTAAAGGAGAATAAAAAAATGTCATTTCACTTCTAGTAAAAATCAGGTACATGATCTTTAATCTAGCATAGCGTTTATAAAAGTCATAATGATTGGACTTAAATTTATGTAATTTACTTTTTAGTTTGAGTAGTTTAGTTATAATAAAATAACTGTTAGTATAGTAACAACAGTGTTACAATCTCAATAGCACTAACCTTGTCACTAACCTTTTGGTAAAAGAGCCACCTCTAAACTAATCCCCAGCTTGTGACCAAATTCATCCTGGTGTCTGTAAAGCTGTGGTCCTTCAGAGGCCGCTAAAGTGAACATCTTTCCTTTGTGCATCCTCACTGTTCAGGTCAGAGGAGGTTCAGCCCAGAACTAATCGCCTCTGGCCTTTTGTGCAGCAGACCTGATAGGGAGTTAATTTGCCGTGACAATTTATATCTACTTTTTCCTTGGCTTTTCTCCATTGCGAATGTACCACAATATCATTGTACAGTATTCTTCTCCTTGCTATGGGCGGCACCATACACCATGACACGGCATGTTTTATTGCCCATTAAAGCGTAATGCCAAACTCCTTTTTTTATTTATTTGCCTGCCTGTAAAGCCCTTATGAACGATTGGGGCTGCGCCTCAGGGCCTGCTGTGACATGATCTCGGGGGATATTAAATATATTGCCAGCATTTGTTTCATCTGGCTCTAAGACGATCTGACGACACTCACGGACAAATACTCATCTTCCAAAGTGGAGAGGCTCCCAACAACAAAACAAGTATGTTCTTCACTCCAGAATCCTTATTGGATTAGAGCCATCTGCTGGAGGTGTGGGAGAAGGAAGGAAAGGGTGTTTTATTATCAAACTCAAATTGCTTTGCATTGCTTGCCCAGTATGGATCTCGCAAATGAAACCAGTGACTTTGCACTCTCCGGCGCACGATATAAAAGTGTTTATGATGTTACAGAAACATAAAGTGCATTGGAGGAGTTTTTTGGATATTGATTTCATGAAAGCAACATAAAAAAGGCACACTATACACTCTTGTTTATGGCACTAAATACTTTTAAAGTTTGGAAATATGTTTTTAAGTAAGACAGCGTGTTCTCACTTCAGGGTGTAGTTTGGTATGTGGTGGCTGCCTTGTCCACATATAGATGGCATTATACATTAGCTGCTCTTTCTGAAAGTTTTGTCTAAACATTCCAACAGTTTTTTTTAGATACTATATTGTTTGTAGAACAGATCTTCAAACTTGTTGAATATACATCAATGTAAGCCTCGGCCTCAATTAGCTTTGTTATATTTGAATAGACTGGTCTCCTTTGGTTGTTTTGTACCGAAATAACAAGAATACGCTTATTATCAATGTTATAAGCTAGCTAGTTACAAGCTATTTGGCAATATAATAATCTTCTACAATCTTCTAGTTAGGGCAAATCCTAAACTGTCACATGCCAGAGTACAAAAGTATGAGGCTGAGTGTCTGTTGAATGGATGATCAAATGGTGCTATATAATCTGAGAAAGACAAACAAACATGCGCTGCAGGAACCACCCACTTGTTGACAAAGCTAGCTTGGCCCTGATGCGTAGATTGAACTGTTAGCTTGGCTGCTCTGTTTATAGTAGCCTACTAGCACCTCACTTGTTGAGTCCAGTTTCATAAACCTGTTGATGGGGAGTACGGCATAAACCTGGCATTAATGACCCAGTAGCTGTATGGGTGCAGCATGGCACCTTTGCGTTCAATCACAGCAGCCTCTATGATGCTCCATGATAAAATTTTAGGGTTTTCTGGTAGGTCTGGGTGATTATCACGATTATTTTTCCCATATTGAACGATCTCGATTTGATTTTGTCTTAATAAGACAATTAAAATGCATATAAATAAATGAAGAGTTCATTTGCAAAAACAGATAAGTGCCATTGACAAAAATAAAGTTAAGCTTGTACTTTTCTCTTTGTTTATCAGTGATTTTAATGACCACATGAATTTTAGTGAATCAGAAATATGAAGTGACTTGTTTTTGATGAAATTTATTCAACTTTACATTTCCTGGTGTCCCTTTCAGAGCACAGTGCTACAAATCTGAAATTATTTAGCTACAAATTCAAAACGGAGATATCTGTTTTTGCAAATGAACTCTTCAAATATAGCCTTAACTATAGTTCCGGTGATTATACAGAGCATGCACGGCCCCACATCACTTTGAAACTGCGTGCTAACTTTCTACTACAGAAGCAGAGAGTGGCACTTTCCCAACCACACAGTAGCTACACCGACACCACACCTTTCACACAACACAAAAACACATATGCAGGAATCGCACAAGTGTTAAAGTATTTGAAGAAAGAATGACAGATTGCAACAACAGCTAGCTATCGTGCTAGTTAGCTTAGCTAAGCATTTTGATGAAGTTGACCAACAATTGCTGAATTGAAAAGCATCTCTGACTTACCAGAGTAGATATCATAAAGTAATGTTCCTTAGTGCTCCAATATTTTTGTGTCACCATCCATCAGTTACAAAGCTGTCTGTTAGCCTCCGATTAGCCTCACAATATCTTTACATTTTACTCTGTAAAACAGGGTTAATTAATGAATTCTCTATTGGCTGTAGCCTTAGTTCGTTATCCATTTATAAGGTCGATACAGTTGGTAAAGCATGTTTCAATCACCAATCGACTTAAATACTGGTCTGAAATGAATTAACTTTATTTTAATTATTTGTTTTCATTAACATTAAACAGATAAAATGTACTTAAAACGTGTAAAATAAACATCCCATATAGGCTCTATGCACGGGAGTGACATGTGACCTCCAACTTTCTCCGGGGGTAACTCACTGCCCGCCAGAGTTTTTTTATTTATTTGGACGAGACATTGCTAATCCCCCATAGGGAAATATTGGGAGAGGAAGAGCAGCCGCCCCCGGAGAGAGAGTCGGAAGTAACGTATCTATTAGATGTAGTTTGTCCATGCGAGGACATCTCAGCCTCACACTCTTACGATTAAAGCTCACCACGTTATTATCTACATCACCCTCCGTAAATATCGCCATTTGATTAAAATTCAATTAATTTCCCAGCCCTAGTTTCTGGTATGAAACCCTCAAAACGTCTTTGATTGAAACCCCTAAATTTGATCCAGGATCATACTAGTATAGTATATATTTTTATCTCTTAAAAAGCTACATAATGCACAATCAAAGGAGATAAATTGACTATAAGAGCTTTAAACCATGTTATAACATTGTTCCCTGGTGAAAAACATGCAAAATAGGTTGTTTCTTCATGTTGACTTCTTCTACATTCCAGCGCCTCGTTCTGTACTTCTTGGGCACAATGAAATACTAACTTCCGGGTTTCAGGCCGGAGCCTAGTATTCAGGACGTTGAATACACTGTAAATGGGTGGATTAAATAAAGCTATTCTAGTGTTAAATGTGGCTTTTATTGACTTGTGTGGCTTGTGTTTCTGTTATGTGCATATCTACCTACCTTCCCCTCTTGTTGTATATGAATAAAGCTAAGTGGACGTAGCCGCTAGTTAAGAGGTGATTAGTGACTGATTTAGGTTTTCCACACAAGCAAATACAAAAATATGATCCTATTATATCACAATCGCAAAAGAAGAAAATGTTTTGAGAGGGCTAGTTCATCTTTTTGAGAAAATCACCACATAGATAATCTCCATTGTAATATTTGACTTTTCTGTTTGAACGTGAAGAAATCTGACGGCTACAATAATAATAATGATTTCCTTATGATTTAAATGAGTTCACTGTAGTGATTGCCATTCACACACCAGTTCTTTGCAGAAAAGAGTAAAGACTCCACCATAGTGTGTTTTTATTTAAAGCCAGAGAAGGCATGGCAATGAAAGGAGTCCCTAGAGAAAATATATATTGTGTGGCTGTCAGTAGTGGATCATACACTGAGCTTAGAGGAGTGACAGGACTTTGGCAGTGTGCTCACGAGAGCCAAATCATTACAGAGATGACAACTTCTGAGATGTGGCTGTGATTCATACAGTACTTCTGAATCCAGGCTAAGTAATTAATGCAGAGCGAGTTGGCACAGAGGTTGGCGTGGAGGAGAAATAATAAAGTGTGATCAAGAAGATACTGAAAATGTAGTCCTATGAGAGAGTTAATTAATGAGCTCTTAAAATATCACAATAAATGCTGGCAATGAATTTTTGAGTAAATATTTAAAGCTTATTACTTTTTCCTCCAAGCGGACACAGCGGATTCTTAGGATATATGCTTAGGGACTAAATGCATCTGTAAAACAAACCCAACGACTAAACAGGGTTCAGGGAGAGCTGTTAAAAGAGGTATAGTATGTCCATACTGAGCAACAATTAGCTTCTCCTGGAGCTAAAAATATCCCATATGCTAACTTAGCAAGAACCTCGCAAAAACAACCAAATCTATTCCGACGCTAGCTATAGTGAGGCTACTACTGCAACATGAGGCCAGTCTAGTTAAAATAATAAGTAACAATCTACTTTCTATTATATACAAATACAAGACAAGCACTGAGTAACTTTTGGATGAACAATGATATCTCCTATAATTTTCATATTAAATGAACAAAGTGAGGCCCAATAACGCATCATTACATGCTTATTACAAATATTATATTCAATAAAATAGCTTTACTTTAAAGGGACTCAACGGAGTTTGATAATTTTCATACTAGTGACTGCCGTCCGCGTAACTGCAGATTCAAAGGTTACTGTCTCCAAACACTGGCCCTTTAACGATGGAACAACAATGTACCAAGATTTAGAAGTTGTGTATCAGTTTACCTTATTGCCAAAATACTATTTCCAAAGCCTTAAGTTGAATGTCTGCTGTGTGCTCCATCGTCTTCATATCAACTCATTACTTACCACCCACGCCTCTCATTCACTCTTTGAAGCGCTAACAAAAGAAGAGAATTGAGCGAGTTATCAGAGTTTTTTTTTGCATAACTAGCCCATCAGTCTTGCACAAAGTCATGTTTATTCATGTTGGCCTCGGGGGAGAAGGGTAAAAGGGAGATGATTAAATTCTAATTTGACCTCTATCATAATTTAGCTGAGCCTATTAAGATGTCAATCACCCAGACGGCACTGCGGAGCGGCGGCTGTGTGGTAAAAAAGGCAAAGGGGATTACAGAAAGTTTGGGACCACACGGGCGCTGCATGAAATGTTTTAACCAGTAACATGTAATGTTGTCCCTTGTTCAAGAAAAGCTTGTTCAAGTCGGCATAGGAAGTCAACGGAGTACGGTAGAAAAGTTGAACTTTGAACTCTGTGAAGTGGAGTTCATGATAGCGTATTCACTTATTGCCTGATAGAGGTCTTTGGAGAAGAGTTTTGTATCATAGTATTTATTGTAGTGTTTATTGTGTTTATGCTGCAGGTCCATGAGGTATTTGAGCCTTTTGACAGAAGAGGTCAAATGTTCAAGTACTGTTATTTATACTGTAAACACTCTAGAGTAATAAAGAGGATGTTTTCAAATATTCCACGAAGCATGTAATATGTGATGAAAACGGCTTCACAGACGGTTTTTACAAGGTCCTGTCCAAAATGGTTAGCACCTTCTTACACCATTACAAGTTAAATTCAATCAAGTGAAGTCCCAAAACAGTCAGTCAGCTTTTAAAGTGCTCTTGAGTGGGAAATATTTAATACTGCAAAAAGTAATCTAGAAATTAGTCATTATTTATAATTTTTTTTGGTTTGATTAAGTTAAGTTTTCACCCCCTCCCACCTCCTTTCCGACCAGAGTTTCAACTATTTTTGTTGTCTGATAAAAAAAAAAATGCTACTGTGATATGTACACATTCAATACCAAAATGAAGAGACAAGTCTGCTTTCATTTCTTACGATAATTGCACGTACCTATATAAAACGTTACGCTAAAGATGACATCTACTTTTTTTAACATTCTAGTGAAAACATGGTTTATTTAGATTTTGTGAATGAAGGCCAAATATACTTCATTTCAAATGATCAAGATATTGATTTTTGCAGTGTACATTTCATGCTAATGCTTGCCCCCAGCTCCATGTTGCTCTTTCAAATGTATACAGTATGTTCTTGTTCGGCTGGCACCCGTGGTTTTCTGTATGTTTTCAGCAGTATATGTGTGTGTGGCCTGGCTGCATGTATTTCTTTTCATCAGCGGCTCAAAGGCTGGCGGACGGCAGGGATCCACTCAGCGGGTGAAATCTCTCCACACAAGAAGTGCTGGTGGTGAGGAGTGGGGTTATCTCCCTGAGCGACCCAAGCATGCTATGGGGATAAAGCCACAATGAATGTGATTTAATTCCCTTTGCTGAAAAGAGGAAGATATATTTTTTGAGTTATTTCAAAGAGCCAGCGCAACAGAAAAAAAATGGGTTGTTATAAATCCGCATGGGAAGAAAGTGACATAAACCCTTAAGAAGTTGAAATCATCAGTGCTTTGATTTTCAATCCACTCTTGCTCCCTTTTCTTTGCTGCCACATATTTTCTCTCTTCTAGGGCGGTTATCAAACTCATGGGCATTATATGTTTTGTCTTTCTTTGTACTATGCCACATTAAGCCATAGTTACAGACAGTTGTGGTGATGTGTGTGGGGTGAATGATCGTAATCAGCGTATGAAATGCATATAGTGTGAACATATTTTTTTTGTGCAACCGTGAGAAAAAAAAAAAATATTGGTGGAGCCTTGAACCGTGTACATATGGCTATGGTAAATATAGTTTTTTGTTCTTGGGAGATTGGTCTTGATATGAAGCTACACTGGGATTTCATTGTAATATGTAATCACTGTAATATTCGCTCACCCAAAGTGCACCGAGATGACCAAGAGCAAAGCAAAGCAGTGATGTAATGATGCCAGTAGACTCTAGGGCAGTGGCAATAGAGATCAGCGGAAGGTAGCAAGGTGCAATTATTTTTTTGAACAGAAAATCATTTTTCTGTAAAATGAAAAGGGAGGAAGAGGAATGTGTGATAGACGTTAATAGCATCTAGTGTAATATCCTTTTTACCTTTCCTGCCCCAATAATCAATATTAGATTCCATGGTGTTTTATAGCCAGTCAATTTTTCCACAGAGATTCATAGAATTATCCACAATCCTATGAGTCCATCTTTAGAAGTGTAGATTTACTCATGGACTTGTCATCCTGTCTGTGCTTGGAGAAGCTGTCCACCGGATGGGCAGATCGCACACATGTAGGTAATCATGCCAGATGGAGTACTCCTCCGCACCACCACCACCACCACTGTCTACAGGTTGCCAGGCAACTATGGAGCGCCAAGGAAGAGCCTGTCTCAGAAGCTCAAGTGAAACTGAGAATTGTGTCCTTGTTTTTGTTCCTTCAGATAGCACTCGTGCCAGTCAACAAGTCGACACAACATGAGAGAAAAACATTGTGCAATGTTAATAATATATGTGCCAATCTCCAGACTGAAGGCAGTGTCAGGACTCCGGAGAGTAGCAGTGAAACTCAACAGGGAGGATTTTTAATACGAGTGGCTGAAGTATCTGGAGCGTTGAGCCACAAACAAAAACCTGCACAACCATGAAAGTGTGTAGGGTTCCATTACTTTACCCAGCATGCACATTACGCTAATCCTCCAGTCATGTAATTGCCGTGAACCAACATGAAGGTCCAGAGAAGAGTCCCAATGGCACTCCATTGCTTCTGACTGGCTTCGGCAGTTGTGGTGAAGAAGGAGCTGAGTCCAAAGACAAAACTCTTGATTTACTGGTCGATCTACGTTCCTACTCTCACCTATGGTCATGAGATTTGGGTCATAACTGAAAGGACAAGATCGCTGATACAAGCGGCCGAAATGAGTTTCCTCCGCAGGGTGGCTGGGTGCACCCTTAGAGATAGGGTGAGGAGCTCAGTCACCCGGGAGGAGCTCGGAACAGAGCCGCTACTCCTCCATGTCGAAAGGAGCCCGCTGAGGTGGCTAGGCCATCTGTTTCGGATGACTCCTGGTCACCTCCCTCGAGAGGTGTTCCGGGCACGTCCGACTGGGGGGAGGCCCCCGGGGAAGACCCAGGACACGCTGGAAAGACGATGTCTTTAAGCTGGCCTGGGAACACCTTGGGATCCCCCAGGAAGAGCTGGAGGAGGTGTGCGTGGATCGGGAAGTCTGGGCATCTCTGCTCAGACTGTTGCATCCGTGACCCGGCCCCGGATAAAGTGGAAGAAAATGGATGGATGGGTCATTATCCATCTTCTTCCACTCTTTCCGAGGTCAGGTCATGGAGGCAGACATAGTCCCTCCAGCTTAATCCGGGTCTTCGGGCAAGGCCTCCTTGCGAGGGGTCACATGCTAGACAAAAGAACAACTTACCTTGGGGAGATGATTAAAAAAACAAAATCACTTTTATTTACTTCTTCTTTCATGGCTTGAATAACGTTAATTTTGTAAATCTTTCCTGGATGTAAAACATAAAGTCTGGAGCTTCCTGGATGATGGCGCATAGACAGAAAGAAGACAGTGCTGTAAGCCACATACTGGAGCACGACTGAGTACGACTATGAGAAAACTGCAGAGTAGAACAGCTCAAAGACTCAGAGCTCATGGATATCTTCACCTCATTACCCTGGTGTTGCGTCGTACAAACCATTTTTAGGCTTCTCTTACGCCGCTCCAGCTCTGTAGAGAAATGCTGCTGCTGTAAATTGACAATTTATTTTCAATAGATGCAGTACCTTGGTATAATTTTACTATATTTGTGCTTTTTCTTTTTCTGAGATAAAACGCTTTCCCACTCTTTACTTATTTGAGATAAAAAAAAAAAAGACAATTATTGATCTTTAAAAATCAAGATATGGGATGTTTGTATTTTTAGCAAGTCAGATAGGTTTGACTAAGCTTTGAAGAGTCTACATTTAAATTGTATAAAAATACTTTTACTTTTTTACTTTATTTTAGCTACAGTATCTTTTCAGATTATAGAAAATAATAATAATCACAATTATGTTTGTAATAATTGAAATCATGATTATTCAAACAATTATTTTTTTGATTATTATTATTATTTTTACAAAATATATTGTTTGGGCAATTGTAAAAGTACAAATTACATCAAGTATGTTAACTTTGGGAATGGTCTCTGAGCCCTCACGCCTGCCCCCTGCTGGCCTGTGCTCACACCAGCACCATGGCCTGCACACTCCTGCAAGTCGCAGAGATAATGACATCATCGTAGGGCAGGGCAATTAATTTGATTTTTCGAAATTGCGATATTAAAAACTGCCAATGTAGATTATGATCTTAAATCCGCACGCCAACTGGCCAATCCAGTGGCAGAAAAAACATGCAGTGTCATGGAGAAAGAGGCCACTTGTTGTTAAGCTAACAACAAATTGGGCCTGCCAGCCCAATCCTGGCGTTGGCCTGATCTGCGAGTAAAGTCAATCTGCGCAGACTGAGACGTCTTCGCACTCTTACTATGGCAACATATATGGGGACAAACTACTGTACATCTAATATGCCATTGATCTTTATTTTACACGTTTTAAGTCCATTTTAACCGATAAATATCTGTTTAATGTTCATGAAAAGAAGTAATTAAAAAGAAAACAAACTTGAGCAAACAGGGCCTAGCATAGAAAACACAAAGTTAGTTAGATTAGTGATTAAAGCAGATGCAATTTTACGTGCTTCGATCTGAAAATAAACTTTGTGAAACGTGGTTTACCAACTGTATTGACCTTAAATGTATAACAAACTAAGGCTACAGCCAATAGAGAATGAATTAAACCCTTTTTACAGAGTAAAATATTAAAAACATAGGGAGGCTAACAGACTAGCATGATATACAGATCAAGCCAACGCGAGGATCAGGCTGTGACATGGCCAACCCAGTCACAGACAAACAACCTGGTAGTTTTCCCCAAATATTGGAGCACTAACAGCATTTCTTTAGGATTTCTACTCCAATGGAACTGGTAGATCAGAGATGCTTTTCTAATGAACAATTGTTAGTAATGCTTAGCGACCCCTGTGCTAGCGCGATAGCTAGCTGTTGTTGCAATCTATCATTCTTTCTTCAAAGAAGTGCTTTTCAAACTAGCCAAATGTACCTGATCAAAGGTTTATTTTATTGTCCATCTTGAAACAAACATATATTTTTTCAGAGAGTCCAATTTTGTCAGTCCTGTATTTCAGCTGAAGTGAGTTTTTCTTTGCTCCTGAACAGTTTTCCTGGCAGTTGTCATGTAAACGTTAGATCAGGGACATTTGAGTAGTTTGTTTCATGATGATTTCAAAAGAGTAAACTCATTTCTTTGACAATAAATGGCTTTGCACAACCACCTACCAGGAGTGGAAAAAAGATTTTTGTGTTATCATTCATATTCTATGAAACAAGGCCAAAATATTAAAAGGGTATGTAAACTGTTGAGCACAACTGTATATATACTGTAATAATATCTGTATATATAATGTATAATAATAACCCAGCAATGTAGACCCTCTCCACTACAATTGCTTATTACTTTACACATTGGTACCCTCTCTGCCATAACTCATCCCTGCCATCCATCTCTTAATTTCTTCTTTGATTTAAATCACTGTGATGTCGAAAGCAAGCCTCAGCAAAGCAGGTAAGCTTGCATCCCTTTTTATTTGATTACGTGTCTTGTGTTCAACCAACAAATAAGATTTATGCCTTTTCATTTTTAAGGAGAAAGCATCTAATCAATAATTGTTGGGGCGAATTTACTACACAGCGAGTCGAGAATGTTTCAGGGGCAAATGTTATTAACTGACAGAGACTCTGTGGATGCCATAGGGTTGGAATTGGCCTACTTTTTCTTTTGTTTATTTTTTTGACAAAGTAATCACTAGCTTTGGGTGAATGGAGACTTGCTACTGTATCTCCTCCAGTAGCTTGACAGACAAAGACACAAGGCACATGTTGTACCTTAAATCTTAGGCAAATCTGCTCTGTGGGGAAAGGAGATAAACATCCAAAGAATGTAGTAGGGACTCAAATCGTTTCATTCTGTTAGACTGGCTTGTTGCTTCTGATACTTCCCAGGCGAGAGATGTACTCTGTCCCTGACATGATTACAGGCCAGAAACTCCCTGGTGACAGAGGCTGCATGTACTACACTCATGAAGTTCACTCATCATTGCCAATTCCCAATCCATTTTCAGGCTTCATTGATTGATTCAAAATGTTTAGACCAGTATGGTATAAAAAAGTAGTTTAGTCCAGTTAAAAGCGACTGATAATATGCCATTGGGGATGTCAACACTACTTGAAGATACTAATTTGCTAAGATTTTATGTTTTACACAAATGCAAAATAAATAGTGTGTGCTGAAGAGGTGCAAAATTAGATGCGGTTAAGATTTTTGTCACTCATGTTCGTGAAAGGGACACAGTGCAAACTCATTTATACTGCATACAATGGCATGCTGGGTAATCTGGAGAGTTCCTGATGGGCCGCATCACTTTTGGGCCCCCAGAGAAAATATTATTTGATAACGCACGCTCTCGGTTGTGCTGTCACACAAACATTTTATTTCATGTAAATCAAATAATGGCATTTGCGATACCATGAGACGTAGAACACCCCTGGGTTAGTGCAAGTTGGTACGGTCCAAAGCAACACCGGAGACAGCAGCGTGTTGGCATGAGCAGTACACAGACTAAAACAGTGTGTAAACTGTAATACTCGCTCTGCTGTTGGGATGCATCAGGCCCAGATCATGTCTGTGGCCCATGTATCAAACCCACTACCTTAAACTTATAAGGTAAGCACACTAGACATTTAGCTAAAGCTCCAATAGTCAGTGGGCTGGTCTAATCACCAATCAAACATTGATATTGTGCCCAAATTAAGAGTGTAATGTAGGTCTAAATGAGCCTGACTAAAACTATCTACATTTGTACACAGAGCGCACGGGCCAAAGCAAGGAAACTGTCCTTTTCCCCTTACAAGAAACAAGTAGCTGTCTTTGAGGCCTAATTGGCTCAGCTAGGTAAAGGCGCATCTGAGATACTGCAGGACTCTCAGTACTACCACTGCCACTCAGTAACTCATCTTCCTCCAACACATTTCTGTAGCTCGGAGCTCCTCGCTGCTGAGTGTGCCCGCGTCTCGGGTTGGGCTTGAAGGAGGTCAGACAAGAGTTTAAGGATTTGTGTATGTTTCTTATTTTGACTAATGCTGCTTCTGTTGTAATGTGTAACGTGCTTTACCTTAGAGTAGACTGGCGATTTGTAAAGACGTAAAGGCGCAGGCATGTTTATGGTATTCCGCTTTGGTGGTCATCAAACTTTCTCAAAACGTCGTTCATAATAGTCATGAACATCATCCTGAAATGTAAAGGTGCTAAAGATCGGTTCTGACTTTCCCCATAGCGTATAACAGTGTGTTCACTGTAATATCCTTGTCTTATGGCCTCGTCTTCTCGGTTTAGCATAGTTGCTATTTGTTAGCGGGAAAAACACTGTCAAACGATTGAAATTTTGCCATCTTGTTGCTTGTCCACAGGCGAAAGAGCGACTTCTAACACAATGTCATCAATTCACGGATTCCATTCATCCATTTTCTTCTGCTTTATCCGGGGCTGGGTCACGATCCACGCATACCTCCTCCAGTTCTTCCTGGGGGATCCCAAGGCGTTCCCAGGCCAGCCTAAAGACATTGTCTTTCCAGCATGTCCTGGGTCTTCCCTGGGACCTCCTCCCAGTGCCTGGAACACCTCTCCTGGGAGGCAACCAGGCATCCGAAACAGATGCCCGAGGCACCTCAGCTGGCTCCTTTCGGTGTGAAGGAGTAGCGGCTCTGTTTCGAGCTCCTTTCGGGTTACTGAGCTTCTCACCCTACACTACAATTACTTCAGGATTCATGGAAGTAATTTCAAGTGGTTTATTAAGTCCTGCTTGAAAGAAAGCTAAGTAGTAGCACCTGGCTGTCAGGCCGCTCCCTTTGCAACTGCCATAAAACGTCTGCCATAAAGCGCGTGCAGTGAACAGTCTGAAGGATGTCAGCAGTCAGCACCTCCTAGTGGGGCATGTAATAAACATTCAAATCACATTAAAATTAAAAATAAATATATATATTTTTGATCGGGTCATTTTTACCATTCACACAAATTAAGCCATGATCGGTGGCCGATCAGATCGGTGCAGCTTTACTAATAATATTAACAGTTTCTATTGATATCTATCAGGGGGCACTGCACTATAAAATAGCATGTGCTCATTTTAATCACTACTTGCATTTTAGCACCTGCTTTTGTAAATCAGGCCCTTAAGGCGAGACATTGTTTATTGTTTATTTGGTTGGGACAGTGCATGTTAATGAACACATATGAGACACATGCATGTAAACGCACCACTCCGGATTGTGGCCTTGGGCTAATTTCCATCTGTTGTCACACACTCGTACACACAAACACTTTCTCATTCATCCTGATCTGTTGTACATGTTTTTAGTGGTAGGGGAAACCAGAGCACCCGGAGGAAACCTACGCAGACATGGGGAGAACATGCAAACTCCACACGGAAAGGCCCCGTCCACCCCAGGATCGTGAAGCACTAACCACCCGACACTAATTACAGGTAATTAGTTCAGTGACGTCAATTTGCAACTATTGCTGTACAATGTGTTGATTTTTGACTGATATGTCTTTTATGGAAGATGCCCCTCACCCACCCAAGTGCTTCAACTTACATTTTACTCACGCATTTTCTCCTTCCAAACATGACTTTTGCGGAGTCCTGTACAATTATATCCAGGCATACCCAAGGGCCTCTTCATCCCTTCCCTCTTCCACTGAATGTAAAGTTTTATTTGATTGATTCCAGTCCATTTCTTGTTGTATTTATGCTATTTCCATCGGCCTTGGCTTTGCTATGCCGATGTCCAGTGCCCCCAACGTTATTTTGGATATAGGCTGGATAGAGGAGGAGGGAGGAAGAAAAAAAATAGGATATGAGGCTAGGGAGTGAGTGCGTTCTGTAAGAGGCTTATGGTGCTCTTGGAAGCCCACGGGTTTTGGCCTGGGAGTGGGTGCTGTTGTGGAATTGAGTGTCTCCTTTATCTTCTTCGGGCTCGGTGATTCCCAGCAAAAGTCTGACCAGCGCGGATCTGCTTGGCTGCTCATAGCTCGGACACACAACCTGCAGGCTTAAGAGTCGCTCTCACACACAACTGACTCCATCTTTAATTTCACCACTGTCAAACTTTGTGGAGAGAAATGCCCAAAACAAACAGAGAAATACATCACTGCGGTTTGCAAGATTTGCTCATCTGAGTGAGATGAAGAGGGAGGTTTACGCTTGAGCTTGATAAGGTTTAGTATTGCAGAGTTAACTGTTGGAATATTTGTAATAGTGCTGAGGGATTATACTGCAAATGTTTCCCCGCCTTTTCAAGATTGGTCTGCTTCTGCTGTCAGAAGAAAAATCAGCATACAACATACTAGGAAGTTAATTTGAGTTTAGGGGCTTTTGACAATATATTCATCACCATCCACATTTTTGTGAGGTGGAATCAGACTGACTGACTGACATGTGAAATCGCTTTCCTTAAACCCCATGTGCCCTATGGTTTTTGTACTTTCTAAAGTTTTTGCTCAGTAACTGATGTGATCAATGTCTTCCCTTTCAGGATTGGCAGAACCTGTGCATTTAAGTGGACACATCATGCATATTTTCGGTTTATACACATTTTTTGGGTACACCAGCATTGCCATTAAAATTTTTGTTATTTGAAATTATACTTTCAGTATGTAAGGTTACCACAATGGCTCTGAGACACAGGGGTCAGGGCTGGTCAGGAGTTTGCCTGGAATAGGACTATACTAAAACTGTGTGAATGAAGTTAAATATTACTCCAGGTACAGTATGTGTACAATTTTTCATACAGCATATCCTTTAAAGGAAGGGTGTCATATTTGTTTTTTGTAAATATTTAGTAAACATGACCTGGCGTATTTGTGCACCAAGATATGAGGTCAAGATGTTCTAATCAAAATTGGTGTTTCTAAGTAGAAGTAAAAAAAAGAATAGGCAAAGATTCTTCAGTCTTCATCTGTACTCAGTGGTTGAAGTGTGGGACATTTAGCTCCTTATCCCAAGAGCTTCGTCAGCGGTACTGAATGACCTGGACACTCATGGGTTTTAAATATATGTAAAGATTTTAGCAAAAGAAAATAGATGGTTTGAGAGACAAGTCAAAGAGTCTATTTTTGTCAAAAAAGAAAGCAATAGGTGTGGGGGCCTTCTCTTTTACCTAGCCCGTTTGTAGTGGTAGTGGGCAGTGATCTAGGTGAGGAGTGGGGGTCATTGAGACAGACTTCAAAAGGCTGGGTGAGGACTGTCGTTGAGACCGAAATTGACAACTAAGTATCTATCGCTAGGTTCAGAGTAGCCTTCAGAACAAAGAGCAGTGGGACCGACAGATAAACCCCTCCTACTGGTCTTCATTTAAAACCCACGAGCGTCCAGGTCATTCAGTACCGCTGACGCAGCTCTTGGGATAAGGAACGAAATGGCCGACACTTCAACCACTGAGTACAGATGAAGACTGAAGAATCTTTGCCTACGATGGACAACTCCTGTACGACTGAGAACCTACACAGATAAAAGGAGAATATTTTCATGTTTTGATTCTCAAAACAATCAGCCAATCAGAAAGCAGTGTGAGCCC
Source organism: Lesueurigobius sanzi (assembly GCA_900303255.1). NCBI lineage: Eukaryota > Metazoa > Chordata > Actinopteri > Gobiiformes > Gobiidae > Lesueurigobius > Lesueurigobius sanzi. The sequence goes on along the minus strand of OMNZ01104431.1, from coordinate 10,621 downwards.
CTTACTTTAGGTTTCCCGACTCTCTCGCCTACTCCCACAATCCCGGTGCAATCTAAAATTCTGGAGTTTCTTAGCTTTCAAATGAAGGATGTCCTTTTCGCATCGAGAAAAACTTGCTCATAAGCAGCTTAAGGCAACCTGACTCCCCGTGTTGTTGTATTGGCTTCTTTTATGTCGCTAATTGTGCATCCTGCAAATAAAGATCTGTCAAATTTCATCCAAGCAACAACATCCTGCTGTTGCCGCTTGCTAAACATCATTTGATGTAATCCCATAATGATTAAAGTATTGTCACATTCCTGCTGCAGTAACCACTAACCTCCACAGTGCAAGAAAATAAGTGGCTATGTCCCACAGATATGAGTGACTTGCCCTTGTATCGCCTGCTTGTTCCCCTGATTCTGAAACAAGGCAGACGGCGGTTGGAATCAAGTGGAGAATATTGAGGAGCACATATAACAGAATGAGGCGTTCTGTTGCGGGGGGAAGAGCGAGGAGGGGATGGAAGAATGTTCGGATAAAAGAGAATGAGCAATGGGGAGCTTTAATGTTTGATGAAAAGTTGAAAAGTGGTGAGCAGGATCCAGTCCCTCTGTCAGACAGGTGTACAGACCAGACACGGCGCTGTTTATGGCCAGCAGCGCGCAAGGTCACCTACATTTATTTTCCTCTCATGCATATTTGACAGAAACACTAATTCTACCCAACTGTTCAAAGACATCAATTCAGGTTATGCATAAAATATTTTACAGTGTCATAAAGATTTGCAGTGGAAAGTCCAAAATGACATTGGATGCTGCATTATATTTAAACAGGCTTTGCACATGTGTAATGTTACCAACAATACATTTAAAATCAATGTTAATCACTCAAGGCCTAGTGTATGTAAACCATCACATGTACACATCATGTTGGGAATGAGGGGAGAAGTAAAGATGGATGATGATTGACAGGTGTAAAAGGTCATCATGGTTTGTCACATGTGATATTGCATTATTGGCAGTAATAGCCACAGAATTACATCTGGATTTTCATAATCAAAACCCTGGCTTTACATGAAAGCAAGTTCGCTAACTATAAAGAGTTATGTTTTAGCTTGTAACTCTTTAGCCATTTGAGTTGAATAACTCCTAGATCTGATTAAATTTATTTCTCCAAAGAATTTCTACATTTACATGAATAGGTATATTATGAATATGAATAAGGTACAGTATATTCTAGACCTAGGTATACCACATTTTTGTTGTGATTTTTAAAGTGGCTTTTATTAAATGAAAAATAATTGTGGCTTATAACATTTGAAAAAGACTATGCAGTCGATAGTTGAGTGGCTGAGGCTGCTGTAGATGGAACACTGTTCCAACCTCCCACTGTCTAATAAAGTGTATAGGCCAGAAATCCTTAAAAAATGATTTATTTAAGGAACAGAAATGTTCATGTTAAACCCTCTTCAAAAACCTGTCCAAGAGCCTAATCATAAATTATTGTTGAGTTTAGAATAGGCTATGCCATGTTAAAGTTTAAATTCAGTGCCCGAATCCGACCCGAAGTTCGGCCCGTGTTGGGATGAGATATTGCGCATGGCCTCAGGTATGGGTCGGGATTGGGATTCAAGATGTGTGTTTTTATTTTTTGTTATCTCTTAATTCGTCATACCAGTGGTTCCCAATAATTTTCCTCCTAGGGATCGGTACCAGAGTAGTTTCTTTTTCTCCACAGACTGGGTGTAGGGTCATCAAAAGAACACACATGCTGGCGGTGTTTCGTCCTGTTTGTGCCTCATGGAGAGGTCCTCATGTTTGTGCCTCATGGAGAGGTCAGTGCCAAAGAACGCTCTGTTACCAGAGCCACAGCGGGGCCATCCAGATATTTCAATTATCTTAGGACAGTCTTTAACTCACCGTGGGCTAAAAACAGCAGCTTATGTTCAGCATAGGGTGAATGTAAATGCTCTAAATGCAATTTGACGACATAGGAGGAAGAGAGGCTCAGAAGGGCAGATAGTGCTCTCGGTGCCGTACTGGTGAATGAGGTACGACATGCATGTACCACATTAAACTCTAGACTGCGCTGATTCTGCAATGTGCACTTCAGATCACATGCAAAAATGTGCACAGGCTCAGTTCACGTCAAGCTCATGTGCTCCGGTAATGACTCGGGTCGGGCCAGGTTCAGACAGAACGAGAACGGGCTCAGGTTGGGCTGGATTTTTATGGCCCGAGCTAAACTCAAAACCATGTCTGCTTTAGGTCAAATGTCTAGACATGCTTGAAAATAAATGCATACATATTTTTCATTATATGTTTGCTAATCTTTTGTATTTTACAACCCGAATTGACTTCCATCTCTTCCTAACTATAAGTTTTTGTTAGGGTTTCCTGAGGACATGACTATACAATGCAATCACATCGTCTTCCTCCTATCATCGTTTGTGTTTAATCAAGCCGTGGCGGAACAGAGACCACGTTCAAAGTGTGTCTCTTCCTCAGATCGTGGCTGATACACCAGAGTCTGCGTTTCATGGTGTCAGCTCGTGTTTATGGAGTTTTCCCCAGATAAATGTCAACCAGTGACCTTTTTTCAAGTAATTTACAATCTGCACAGGAGCTTTGCACTGAGCATTGTGATATGTGCCGGCTCCTGAGGTGGTCTCTTATAGGGATCATTTTCTCCATTTTACTTAAGAAATCAATGTCTTTCATATCATACCATGTGTTTCAAATCAAAGGATTTTTACCTCATAGGCTTTTTTGGAAAGGACAGTTCAGTGTGAAAAGGGGTGAAGAGCAAAGAGCGACATCCAGCAAATTATCCGTGTGGAGACTCAAACCCACAACGCTGGAATCAGAACCAAGGTGCAGCAGCTCGAACCTCTACCAAGGTTCTGTCTGACTCTTAAAGCAAAGTGTTTGTGTGACATTGTATGAGATCTATCTAATTGTAGTTAAACATTTATTACAAAAGCAATGTTTCAAACATAGAAATACACTAGGGCAGCAAAGGAAGGATGAGGCACTGTGATAGATCAACACCAACACATTTCAATTGCAGAGTCCTCATCGTGAATTGCATGTAGTGGCAATTGTAATTTGGTATTTGTATTTCGTATTGTAGTTTGTGAAATGTCACATGATTGGTGTTCAGATGATCTCCTATTGAAATTGTGATCATGCACCTCTATTCAATTCAATTTATGTTGTATAGCCCAAAATCACAACAAAGTCGCCTCGCAGGGCTTCACAAGAAAAAGAAAGACAATTAGTGAACATTAATTATTAACCTCTGGTTACGTGTCCTGATGAAGACTCTCTATTGAAGTTCCCCAGATGACTATTTTCCTCAGTGCCTTCGACCTTCCTTTGCTCTGTCAGTATTTGTCTTGTGGTCTTGGGACCTCGATGTGTTTTTGGTTTATTTTATTATGGTTGGGACAGTTCATGTGAATGAACACATGAGGCTCATGCATAAACGCGCCACTCTAGATTGTAGCCATGGGCTAATTTGCATCTGTGTCCCTTACTCTCACTCAGATACACACTCTCATCCTGGCCTATTGTACATGTTTTTAGTGGTGGAGGAAGCCTACGCAGGACCAAATCTGGGACCTTCGAGCTGGGAAGCATCAGCACAAACTGCTGTGCCACCGAGCCGCCGTTGTACTTGAGATCTGGGTGAGTGTATCCACTATCTGTATTTTCTACATAGAAACACACTTTTCACTTTTGTAGAACCATTTGTAATATGTCAATAGCCAAATAATGCTTTATATTTAGCTTTATACCAAATTGCTTATCCCTATAGCATGTAGGCATTTGGGCTATAATGTTACTTTATATTAAAAGTGTGGAGTTGGATCTATTGACATGGCTGGGCCTCTTCTCTAAGCAGCTAGAAAAATGAAAACAATGCTCCCCAAAAATACTAGTTTTTTCAAGTCTGTTTAGCTCAATGATGCAAACAGCCATGATTAAAAGTAAATGAGAAAATGTGCCCACTCACACCTTTTTGTTTTCACACCTCACATTCACATAACAAAGCGAGGGTGACTAAATGTGAATACTGCATCCATTAGTTATAGTCCATTTTACAGTAGCTCTCTGAGATCACAGTCAGGCTGTTTATGTGTAGCCTGAGGAACTAAACGATAACAAAACTGAAAATGAGTAAGCCCAAGTAAAGTAGCTTCAACGTGTTGTTGGTCAGAAAAGTCCATTTTAAACCTGACTCTCAATTCTCCATATTAGTCCTGGATGTTAACAGCTGTGCAAAGGTTCTGTTATGATGTCCTTGCTCTCTCCACTCTTCATTCACGATGAATACGCTGCCTTTTCATGCCCTTGTAGGATAAATCTGTGCTGAAACTTTAAGTTTGAAGCTGATGTCTGAATCTGTTATTGGAACCTCTCTACTCTTGGCTCTACGTATTGAGGTTTTTTTGGGCTGTAAAACAAATGTATTGACTGCTTTGGTGGAAATGTAAGCTTTCAAACAAGGTATAACATCACATAATTTTGATTTTGACTTACTCTTTGAGGTGTACTACACAGCTAACCACTCTGCTATACATGGATGCAAACCCTATCATTCAAAATCTGCTCCCAGCTTTCATGTGCTCACACAGCATAATTTTGCAACCTATATAGCATGCAGTGCAGACAATAAAGGTCATCTGGATGTAACATTTGCTCATCTCCTCAGTGTGACGGACTCTTGAGTGCATACTTGTCAGATCTTATCTAGCTTTCTGCGGAGTGATGAGGCAGTATTGGTGATGTCTGGGGTGCCACATGGCATTGTAGTATAGCAGATCCCGTGTATACGGCGGTAACAGCATGGTTGGAGGACCGGCGGTTGCCTGCTTTGGCAGGGGATCTCGCCACCTGTTCGCGCAGCCAAGCGTTGAGTCAAATGAGGCTGAGAGTGAGCGCGGTGCGCTTGACTCAAGCACCCTTCATGCTAAAAATCACAGGTGAGAGCTGCTCTGGCACAGTGCCTTATGTACGCTCTCATGCCTGGATGTGCTTATACAGTAGAGAATGATTGCCTCTTCAGCAGGAGACACGTGCCCTTGTCCTCATTGGTGAAAAGATCCACTTCACATTGATTATTTACTCTGCAATTTAAGTCTGATTCTTTTATATTCAGGGCAGTGTGCTAAAGACTGGAGTCGCTCTTCATAATAAGTGCTCTGACACTGTACAAGTTTTCAAGCTACTGTATATGCATTTGCTCATAATTAATTACCTCGATCACAAGTAGCTGCCCTGGAACACACTAACAATGGTAACCATTCTGTGTCCACCATCAAGTTAAATGGAGCGTCTCGTCCAAGGACACCATACTATTATGTGAGTAGTGAGGATCAAACAGACATTTGAGTGAGTGCATGTGTCTCCCAAACGTAATGTATTACAAAGAGAAAAAATATGTAAACAACATAATAAACAAGAAATATTCAGGGCTTTTTCAGTTGGGTATCCAGAGTAATCCAGGGTATACTTGACCATCTAAGCATAGATACTTTCAATTTCCCAATATTAATTATTTAGTTGCTTATAGAAACACTGCTCTGATCTGATCTCTACATGTTGCTAGTGCCATATTATTTGTGTTATCTAAAACTGCAGTGATTAAGGCATCATTGTTCTCAAAAAATATGAAAGTGTGAAAGTAGAACAGCTAATCTCTTCTTCTGTGCAGTTAACACCCTTCTGCCACTGTAGCAATAAAATGTTTTGCGAAAGACTGACATTACTAAGCATGTACTTATCAAAAATCTAATATTTTTATTTGCTTAAATTTAAACATCCCTTCCTGTGTTAGACTTCAGTACCAAACAAGAAAAGTTGCTTGAATAGACATATCGTTGCTCATCTGTAGAGGGCACTGTGAGCTTTTGGTCAGTCTCCTGCAGCTCCCATCTCGTAAGTGAAGTGGCCTGGGCCGCTGCTGTCTCGTGCGCTGGGTGGAGATTTAAACAAAGAGGGTTAATATCAATCAGTGTGTGCGTAAACAGAGTCATAAGTCAGAGAAGTAATCAAGTGTCTGTGAGTCAGCCCTTTCTCCTGGTCCTGCGAGAGTATGGAAGAGGGGGAAGAGAGAGCGAGAGAGAGTGAGAGAGGAAGAGAGGTGCATGAGGGGGTCCTGGGGAATGATGTGTACTGTACAAGCAGGAAACCGCTTTTTGATCTGATTTTTGTAATAACAGTTCAAAATGTAATAGAAAGTTCACTTCTTACCACCTTTTATACTGTATAATGCAATAAAATGTAAGGTAACACTTTATGAGGACTGCACACTACTAAAGCAGGTAAATACTTATTTCATCATGCCTAAAACATTAACAAAGCTTTCCTTCTCATTTGTTAATCATTTATTTTGATGAAGGGCTGACTTAACACCTGAAACATCACTCTGTGCGAGTAATAAAATTTGGACCATACAAGCTGTGCGGATCCAGTCAGTGGGGGTAGTGGTGAGTAGGGATGGGTACCGGAACCCGGTTTCATAACGGCCCGGGGGCCATGTGGACCAGGCTCCAGCCTAAATGGTCCTCTTATCATTGCTGATCCGTCGCACTAATGCATCTATTCATTCTCTACATCCCGTGTCTCACCTTGTGCTGTTCTGACTGAGGCATGCACCGTTGTGCTAAACATCTTGCTAATTGTTCCTCTGCACTCCACAGCGCTGTTTTTCAGTTTACAGCAGTAAGTTTTCATTTAGGCCCTGCCCCCTACCGCCAAATATACTGTAACCTACAGCCTGTGAATAACATAACTAAGCCTAAGTGTTTAGAAACACTAAACCCAAGGAAACAAAATATTTTATTTATCACACATCTTGGTTTATATTTGTAAGTTACTAGCCTTATATATGTTTGTTTTGTGCTAAACTTGATTTAGAAATAAATCTGGTCCAAATATAGAGCAATAAAAATATATATTTTTTTGCATTTAAAGTACCAATAAGAGTACCGTTAAAGTACCAGATCGATAAAGAGTATCAATAAGAGTAGTAGTATCGATAAATCCTTTGATACCCATCCTTATTGGGAAGCCACTTACGCCATATATGTCCTTTTCCAAGTTAAAAAAAAACACCTGTTAAGTGTTAATTAGTACATAAAATGTAACAGAACATTTCAACTAATTTGATGTACACACTCTCTATACTAAATCACCTCTTCTAAAAAACCCATACATACAAATATAAGCATTAAAAGTTAATGTTACAGGCCCATTAGTAACATCTGACGTGAGCTATTAGCTTGTGAAACAACTGCACTCTGTTGTGCAGAAGCCATTAGTCCATCTGATATCAAATACTTGTTTTATTTATGAGTTTGCTGCTGCCCACAGTCTTGCGAAGCTCTCACGAGTCGCAGATATTGTCGTTGTCATAGAAACATCACTTTTCATGTTTAGCAAGATGGCAAGCTCAAATGCAGATTGACATGGAGACAAGTAGCCCACTGATTGCAGCCTACGGCAATGTGTCTACTAATGTGAACTTTAAGCCAGTACTTTTGCAATTAAATAATTAGGCCATTACTAATTTTTCTCAAGAGATTACCCACATTTTATGCACTGCTGTTTTTGTCAGAAAGCAGTGTTTCTTTGTTTTGTTTTACTTTGCTTAACATGTGTTATTTGAATTCAAACCAGACTTAAAACCCCAATAAGCAATTCTATGCATTTTTAATCTGTAGGTGGCCCCTCCCCTCACCTGCCGCCTGCCTAACCTCAGGGAAATGGACAGACTAATTTGTTTAATATTTGTAGCAAATTAAAAAATATATATATACTGTTTATTTGCTGTACTACAACTGTAATGCAAGTCTGTGTTTTTGGCCTGACATGGGACTATGAAACAAATGGATAACCTTTTCATGAGGATTTCAGCTGCAACTCAACTGAGGTCAGATGGTTTTACAGTTCAATATCTTTTGTAAACTTTTGTCATAATGCTAAATCCTGGCTGTTTTGACAACTAGCTATTGTTATTTCTGTGTTGCTTCAAACGTTTCCACTTATTTTGTGACATCTGCTTGTAGTTGTGTTTACATGGTTCAGGACAGGTGAAAAGGGTGTGGTGGGGGTGGACTGTGGGTAGGGGTAGGTGCGTAGCTTTTCTCTGCGCTTCTGTGGGACACATTTGGATTCGGTTTTGAAGGTGGCGGAGAAGAAATATTTTTGCTTATTGGGCCTTTACAAAAAAAATCCACCCAATACATTCCATCTTATATCTCTGTTAGATAGTAGCCCAGTCAGAAGCTGTGTTATATTCTGTTAGAAGAGATTGAAGTAAAGCAAATTCAACCAATGAGAATAACAGGTAAAAGAATCCTATTTTTTTGTGAGTGCGAGAGAAGACCACGTGTATCCTGGGAAAGCATGCCATGGTATTTGACTCTTGGCTTGAGTGGGCAGGTGGATCTGCTGGGCATCCTGTTCATCTCACTGTACATTCAATTACAGTCGCCCACAAACGCCTTGAAGAATACAAGCCTTTCTGAACCTCCTGCCGCCCCCGCATCTCTGTGCACTCCTCCTCTTCCTTCTGTGTGTGAGAGAGAGGCAATGAGTTGTCCATGAGGGACATCCTGTTGGTACTAAATAGTGCTGGAGTTTGCATTAATCAGGGAAACCCATGAACTTCCAATGCCAACACCTCAGAGATGCGTTAGGCCCAGGTTTGGTGGTTTGATCCCACTGGTGGCATTGCAGACCATTGATGAGCCTTATAAAAGTGCTTGTAATTTTTAAGCTCATATTTCAGCCATATTTTCTGTTTACCATCCAAGTTTATATGCAAATGACTTCATAGGTTTATGACAGAATATATATTAGGACCCGGCCGACAGATTATTAGCGTCTGATACCGATATGAAGGGGGTTGGAAAGGCCGATAGCCTAGATAAAGGCTGATATGATTCTTGATTGGATTTGTTGTAAATTTCCATTTTTAAAATCCACTTAACATGTTTCAATGCAACATACAGTATCTGCCATCTTCTAAGGAGATGTTAATGTTAAGAAATTAAACAGTTAAATTAATACAGTGACTAGAAAAATATTAGTTGTATGTTTCAACCCCGGCTTGTGAGGCAAAAACAAAAAGAGGGAGGACACAACAACTGAGGAGTTTTTAAGCCCTTTGTTGGGCGTTTATTTTAAAAATAAAGATTGGATAGTATAATCTGTATGTCATCAGTGTAAGTGAAGTGAAATGTGAAAGTCAGTCAGATAACGTTTTGTAGTGTAGTGTTGAAGTTCATGTAAGTGTAGAAAGGACTCGGCATAGCAGTGGTGTGGCTGAGTCGGCCTGAGGTCTGGTGATGGTGGCAGCAGCTCGGGCACACCGGCATGTGCCCAGGAGCCGAGAGAGAGAGAGAGACCAGGACGGCCCACGTGGCCTCCGGGCACGCCTGTCCTCACACCTGAATAGGAATACCTATTTGAATATCTGTGTTTTTTCAAGGGAATATTCATCATTTTTGAGCATTTTTGACAGCCCTAGTCTACATGAGTTAATTCAATTCATCTTTATAAAAAAAAAAGGACAAACAATTAAAATTGAAAAAGGCATGCATGCCAGTGTCTCCACTAGTCCGACTGGAAATGCATTGCTCTGTGTAACATTTGTGAGGCACACAATTATGTCATTTTCAGACCTGTTCAGTCGACACATAAAACTGTACGTAAGTGACCGTAGCACCGCCTGTAAAGGGTTGGTATTGACAAACATTTCTGTTGCAAACATTGTAATGACTGCAGACTAGAACAGGACTAAAATATGTCCAAACCAGGCCTAAAGCAGAGCCTTAAGCTTGCTTTACTTAAATGATCAGACTTCTAGGGCATCTTAATGAAGAAATGTCCAGCCGTATCAATTGATTGGATTGTGGTGATATTGCATGTAGTTCAAACACTTCAACACTTCATATAACATACAACATATTTCTTTCTACTTTGCTCTTGTGACAAGAGAGATTTTTTTTAAATGTTAGCTGCTGGCAAATCTGCAAAGAAGAGAGTTTTGCCATGAACAAAAAAAGTTTTGTGAAAGTGTTTGTACCTTAAAACTTCAAGGATTCCTTAACTCAGGAGTCGAGAACCTTTTTCGCTAAAAGAACCAAAAAAGTCTTACGTTTTGAAATGTATTTCCTTGAGAGCCATACAATATTTGTTTTCACACAATACTTAATAACGACAAAGTGACAAAAAGTTTTTATTTTTCATTTTTTGCCATTTTATTAAAAATAAAAAAAAACAGAAATACCACATGTACATACACTAAGTATTCACACCCTTTACTAAGACACTTAATACTGAGCTCAGATTCATCCTGTTTCCACTGATCATCATTGAGATGTTTCAACAACTTGACTGGAGTCCAGCTGTGGTCAATTCAACTGATTGCATTTGATTTGGAAAGGCCCACACCTGTGTATAAGGTCCCACAGCTGACAGTGATGTCAGAGCACAAACCAAGCCATGAAGTCAAAGGAACTGTCTGTAGACCTCTGAGACAGGATTGTATCGAGGCACAGATCTGGGGAAGGGGACAGAAAAATTGTTGCAGCATTGATGGTCCTGAAGAGCACTGTGGTCTCTTA
>OMNZ01104428.1:0-22255 GCA_900303255.1 Lesueurigobius sanzi | reverse complement strand
TAAATCGAGAGTTTCGTCTTTCGACTCAACTCCTTCTTCACCACAACAGTCCGATACAACGACCACATCACTGCAGACGCTGCACCGATCCATCTGTCAATCTCCCGCTCCATCCATCCCTCACTTGTGAACAAGACCCCGAGATACTTGAACTCCTCCACTTGAGGCAAGGACACTCCACCGACCCGGAGTGGGCAGGCCACCTTTTTCCGGTCGAGAACCATGGCCTCGGATTTGGAGGTGCTGATTCTCATCCCAGTCGCTTCACACTCGGCTGCAAACCGCTCCAGTGCACGCTGAAGGACTTGGTTGAAATATTGTCAATTTATTTTAAACATTTTCTTGGGGGAAGACCTCCAGACCCCCCTTTAAAGTCTATATGATGTATGAAACAAGTAATAGTCTAGAAAGTGATCCTTCAGTTTTGATCCACCATGGGCAGTTTTGGCCCTTGGTCTATTGACGAGGGAAAAAAATTGCCCCATCTCCAAGCAAAATTGCCTACCCCTGATATAGTATAATTGACCATATTGTCACTGTTTCATTGTATTGCATATGTAAAATTAAGCAAAATTCATTGGAAAACCACAACATTTTCTTTTAAATAGTGTGAATTCTTATCATCGGGGCCCCTCAAGAGATCTTTGGATGTATAAGTGGGCCGCAACACTCTCAAGTTTGGGAACGACTGCCCTATCTGTTTACCCCAAGTACCTCCAAATAACCACCAAACACTTTTCATCCCTGTGACCTCTGGCGACGCATTTCCCTCCATCGCAGAGCACCATCAGGCAAAAACATCTGCCAAAACTTTGCTGCTACAAAGCAGCCCACTCTGAGACTAGCCTGGACAAAGCTACGGAGGGTTTTGAATATGTTTTCATTTACAATCCTGTCTGCTCTTACACAAGTACATGTTTGGTATTGTCCCACTGCAATATTTTTTTCTTAACAATAGTGTTTTGTGCCTCAGCTACCTAAAAATTGATAAAGTCGCTGGTAGAAGAAGGATGACAAAGCAGGGCAGGACAGGCGGGGACAGTGTATGTTTAGAGATAATTGTTTGTTGAAAGATGGCTGGCTCAGTGGAAGCTCGCTCCAGTGGAAGTGGGGCATCATGTAGAAACCCGAGTGGATGAAAATAGACAGGATGAAAGGGAAAGAGCACACCTGTGGCTTAGCTCCGAGACTCTGGGAAGGTGTTGGTGATATAAAAGATTTTCAATGTGCCCAACTGAGCTTTTGGATAGCGCTGCGTAAGTCGATATGTTTTAGAGAAAAGGAGCAGTCGCGCCGCGGCACGAGTACAACAACATTATTGATTGTGACATCGACGCCTACGACCAAAACCAATCACACACTCACACACACGCCATTCGCTCAAGTTACCAGGTACTAACCATGGCCCGGGATTCTGTTGGGATCAGGCCACTACATGCACTGTCCCAAACAAATACATAAACAGGAAAAAGGTCTTGTTGATCATCACAACAGGGTAGATCACTGGTTCTCAAACTTCTTTTCAGGCGACCCATTTCTTTCGTTGGTGATCTCTCGCGACCCACCTCCCCTCCCCTTTGAGCAAGGCCTACTACAAATGTAATATCATTAAATAGATTAAATAGACAGTGTTTTTTTAATCATTTAGACCAGGGGTAGGCAACGTCAGGCCGGGGGCAAAATCTGGCCCTCTATCATAGAACTTTTGGCCCCCCAAGATAATTTTCAGAAGCATTCTTATACATACTCTGGAAAATGATGGGTGAATTGAAACAACGTGCTGATTTTGAGTTTGTCAATAAAATAAGTATATTTGCACAGTGTTGCTTTTCTCATTTTAAGAGCTATTTTGTCTTATTTTATTTTATTTTTCAAGAAGTCCAAACCCACTAAAATAAACATCCATTTTCTTAATCCAAGCACTTTTGAAGGTATTTCTCTCATCATTTCTTTTCTAGAGTACAACATTCTTACACAGAAAATCCTGAAAATGACCGTTCTTACCTTCATATCTGTATTAAGAGCACTTTTACAATGTGGACAGTTCTGCACTTCAGACAGAAGCAGTTCACAGATGCAGCAGAGGCATGGTTGTGGTTACCGCCCACTTGTGAGTTTGGGAGAATTATCTCCACGAAATATGCTGCACTTTAATGCAAAGAGAAAAGCAACTAGCCGTCTGTCAGCATTTTTGACTGGAGCATCAGCACTAAAAGTCAAGCTAAAGTTAGCATTTGATCTGTTGTGCAAAAACAACAGGCCACAGAAAGGTTTTATACAGTCACTGACCAGTGGGACAAAACAAAACATACCACACACCTTTTATTATCACGAAGAGTCTCTGTGCCACGCTTTGAGACGCAAAAGTGGGCGAGAGAGGGTCGGGGAGAGCAAGGGAGAGAGTGTTGGAGAGAGAGTGCGCACATGTGCTGCAGTTACAGCACGCACACGGAAATATTTCTTTATTTAAGGATCCCCATTAGTCTGTACCAAAGTAGAGACTATTCTTCCTGGGGTCCATTCTCAAAAAAAGGTATCACAATATATACAGTACTTGTACATATCATCAGTTCACTAGCAAGGCCCACTCAGACATGAATGATGCTCAAAGAATTTATATATTTGGGCTTCAGAGAGTACTGTTACCCCCCCGATATCTGAAAAAGAGAATAAGATGAGATTAATGAGGGTGAGGAGGGAGGGGCACTGAGACGAGAGGACGAGGTGAGTGGACAGGCTGCTTAAATAGAGGGGAGACCGGAAGGGGCGTGGAGGTGTGGTCCTGCTCCCGAACTTAAGCTAACTCCCTTATCTTCATATAATAGTATACAAAAAGATTCACATCCACTTCAACACAAGGTGACAACACAAGAGCATTACAGTTTCCATTGCATCAAGTTAGTGCAACTTCATTATTGGTTACAGATGTTTTAAGATTTAATTTAAAAGAAACATGATTGCTTATTAACATCATTTGGGGAGGCAGCATATTCCAGTATAAAATGGCTCTGTATATGAAGGTGTTTTTAAGTGCATCTGTTTTTGGAAAAGGCAAGGTAAAAGTTAACCTACGTGGCTGCGTCTGCGTGAGGACTTACTTTTTAATGCCGCACTATTTCTTCTTTGAAAAGGGAAAAGCAAAGAGACGTTTGTGCTTTTCTCCGACTGGAGTCTGCAAAAGTACGGTAGGCGGGTGCCAACAGGTGTTTCACCCAATTATCTTGAAGTATTGCTGTGACGGTTCCTCCCTTTCACGAGTGGATTGGGCGAGATGGGCCCAGATTGATATGTCTAGAACTCAAATCAGAGTGCTACGCATATCAATCTGGCACACACCAGCAGTGTTGGGCAAGTTACTCAGTCGTCTCCATTCCACTCCATCTCGTGTTTTGTTTTGACGAAATTAGCTACACAAGTCACTTCTACGCCAGTATCCAACTTGATTTGGTGCTGCATCTTATATGGGGGGAGTTGCACTTGTAACTTGAAGTAACTTGAGTTACTTCATTGTAATAACTAATATATTACTGTGTTTTGTTTAAGTAATATATTATATTCCCCAGTTACTGAAAAAAGTAATACATTTCTGTAACTAGTTACTTTTGTAATGAGTTACTCCCAACACTGCACACCAGGTTAGGTAAAAGTAGCATTACAGGCTCGTCTCGTGTTAAACCCATGTCTGTTACAGGTGGGCTGTAGTTTAGAGAACAGGCTAAAGGGTTTGTGTAAATAAACTTGTGAACAGTTTGTAGATTTAATATGTGCAATAGTGCATGGACATGGTGTTAAGAGAGTCCCTGCCCGTGTGTGGATAACACAGTCGCAGTTTCCCTTGTCATTAATGAGACGAGACGTGTCCAGACGTCGGTTTTAATATGTAATTCCGTGACCCAACAAAAATCTCATGCGACCCACCAAAAATCTCACGCAACCCACCGTTGGGTCCCGTACCACTGCTTGAGAACCAATGGGGTAGATCAATCTTATTAAATGAAAAACAACATATATCGTGTAAAAGTATGCTCCTGTTGAACTCTTGTCACAAGCTCTTGCTTATGAGAGGACTTGTCTGTACTACAGCGTGTATTAGTGCGCATCAATGCCCTGACAGCCGTGGCACTGCCGCTGTGCTAAAAGGGCAGCATGACCTGGTCCCCACCGAGCGTAAATGTGCGTGCGAGACCCCCGGGGAGTCACTGGAGTGTGGGCTGTTCCGGTCAGCGCTCAGCCTCTCCAGCCCCCGGATCTCCACGCTCAGACAGACAGCGCCATTAATACATTTGAAGGAGCGGGAAACACAGCATCTGCCCCTGCCTCGCGCCGGGGCTCTCTCGTGGCCTGCCGATTTTTGATGGCATTCATAAAAAGGCAGAGCGCAGTGAGTAGAGTGTGAAGCTCATATAAAATCACTTTCAGAGATTCGTGCTGCCTCTAAAGAGACGGGAGAATCCTTTTGAAGCTGTAGAAGTAGAGTTTTTTTTCCCACTCAGGCACGACTCTCAAGTGACATTAAATTTCTATTGAATACTCTCTGTTTTGTTACATCAGAATAGATAGTTACATCTACAGGCCTGGGCCAACTAACCCACGCTACTTCTGCTAGGCTGCAGAAAACCATATATTTAAAGTGTGATACCAACGTTGCATATACGTTCTGATTTTATTATCATGCCTCATATTTTCACCCACATGGGAAATAAAGTGCGCGTGGTGAGGTTGGATATGAAGTGAACCACAGCAAGCAAGGTATTATCCTGAACACCACATCACACTGTGGCCCTTACTCCTTGCATGACCAAGAAACCTTTCAATTATTAATATCCACAGGGGCATGCCCACACCAAATTGTTTTCTGTGGTCGAGATGTGAGTTGCAGTAAGTGCTTTGGGCAGCGCTGAAATCGATCGCCGGTCTCTTAGTTTCTCCAGAGCGCGGCAGGTAACATCATTCAGATCTAACACATGACCCGCGGTCCTCAGCCCAGAGCGCACCTGTCTGATGCAATGTACAGTACAACACACAAAGGGTGGCAGACAAGTATGATTATTGATATTTTTAAACACACAATAATCTTTTCCTGTCATGTATGAAGACGTCAACGTACCAGGCCAAATAAAAAGTTAAATTTATCCATCTTAATTTTACATTGAACTTGTTACTCACACTACTACCTCATCTACTACTTTTTAATGTTATCTCTATGTGAACGCGTGCCCACATGCATGATGACTCTTCCACTATTAGTCACCACCAACAAACTTATGCAACTGCATGGTTCAACGGAATTCATGGACTAATAGTTGATATGGACTACTAATACTTCTATTGATGCTACTGCTACTCCGACCAAGCTGCACGTTCTGTCTCTTCCCTCTCTCCCTTTGAGGCAGAGGAGTGACTTCAGCCCAGATTTACCGGAAGGAAAGCTGCTTGGCAATTTTATTTTGCTCAAAACGGCCCAGAAATTACTTATTTACATTTCAAGCATGCTAACCCTCCATCCCTGCATCCATCTTCTTCCGCTTATCCAGTCGAATCACATTGCACCAGTCCCTTATGGCTCATCCTGCAGGTGGTGGGTCCACGGCAGGACGGCTCCACGATGCTCCTTCACCTCTGGGCGACATAATAATAATAATTGATCCAAACCTGTAGAATTCAGTCATGTAATTCGTTTTACTCTCCAACCAGTCTTCAACCAGTCAAGGCTGGGACAGAAACTATTTCAGAAGTAGTGAAATAGGCTCATATTGGCCACTATGTTTGTCACAGAATCACTGATAAAAACGTATTTATAATGTATTAATGATGAGATCACTGTGTATGTTGGAAGTTGTCTATTTAATGTAACAAGGACCAGTCACTTTTTCGCTCAGTGCAAATTCACTGTGGTTTCTTTGCATAAACA
Organism: Lesueurigobius sanzi; assembly: GCA_900303255.1. Lineage (NCBI taxonomy): Eukaryota > Metazoa > Chordata > Actinopteri > Gobiiformes > Gobiidae > Lesueurigobius > Lesueurigobius sanzi. The sequence continues at coordinate 16,344 of OMNZ01104428.1, read as the reverse complement.
ACAAATAAGTCATCTACAAGCATACTTAAGTGAAAATCCCACAGTATCGGTTGGTATCGGTAGATATTCAAACCCCGAGTATCAGTGCATCCCTGGGGGCTTCTGAACCGCTCTTGGTCTGACCCGTCACCTAGGACCTGTTGGCCATGGGAGACCCGGCCAGGAGCATAGTGCCCCAGACAACATGGCTCCTAGGTTCATTCTGGTGCTCAAACCCCTCCACCACGATAAGGTGGCGGTTCGAGGAGGGGGAAGCTAACCCTAATTATCAAACGAAATATACAGGCATGATGAAGCACGAATAGGAGCGCTGTTTCCAGATTGTTGTTAAAATCCTTTAAAGCAGAGGAAGGCTATTTACAATGAAAATGAAAATTAAACCAGGTCTTAGCCAGGACTTAAGTATTAAGAGTTAAGTATTATTCCCATAAGCATATATGGGAATAATACATATGGAGTTCATTTATGGTTATTCCCATAACCATAAATTAACTCCATTATGTTCCGAACCTTTGCTTGGCTTTTTTCCCCCACCTGTGGACCTTGGTGGATTTTAATTCATTACCTGTGAAATACTCCCTTCAATGCTTATTGCTTATTATGCTTATTTTATGTTTTATATAGAAATTAATCTGCCAGTTAAAGTGTGTGTGAATATTTACATACAGAAGTAACACACATTGTTCTGTTTATGGAGAAGGATCGGGCTTCTTACCTGCAATGGTAGCTTGAGTATTGGCCTGTCAGAGGACTCAGCGGTGCGGTGAGTGAATGACATGTGCCAAGGTCAAAGAGCCGGTGATGTGAGTATAGAAAAGACTGCGGCTGCTGGAGTGTCATAGACTTGACTACACAAGGGAAACTGCAGAAATACCACTCCATCTCATCACTCCACAAGAAGCTTTTCTAGTGCCATCAGGGAAATGAGAAAGCCTGGCAATCGCCTCCAAAATGTTCTAAAGGACGTCAATTCAGATTCCCAAATCTCCTAAAACCTTTGTCATTACTGCCCTGTGTGAACTTGGGGAGAACGGCAAACTCACTCTTGGTTGGAGCCATATATATATGCCTACTGAACACTGATTTGTTGAGATTTGTATGGCAGGCCAAGTTTTGCCTTCCCTAACCCGTATCTGAATTTATAAATGGGCACTTTTGTTTACAAAGTTATCAGCACAGCAAAATGTGGAGAGAGAAATGCAGAGCTCTTGTGGTTTTCAAAAACAAATGAATATGCTACATGAGTTGTGTTGTAGTAATAATTATTGTATTGGCAAATCATTACCACAATGGAAGGGGAAAATTGCAATCGAAACCAGCTAGAAAACCTAATGAAAAAGTAAAAACCTTTTCCATTATGTGCCAATCATTACATCCAAGTGAGTCCAAGAAATATCTTTCATACATTTTAAAAATTGTTTTGGATTATTAGCCTCATGCTAACTGTGTGTATCAACCGAGCTCTGTGAAGAAGTAGTGTATTCTAATATTAAAAACACAAAAATAGCGCCAAACTGCAAATTATTATTACAAAAGTTGAAATTATTATTGTGTGAAGCTAGCCTAGTAAGCTAGACACACCCTAGTGGCCAAAAATATTTTTTGCCTGGCGGGTCGGTCTAGAGTCGCACCATAGGAGCTGCTCGTAGCTGGGCCAGGAATCTTGCCTCCAATCAGAACGCTCTGATTTCTTTGTTTTATCAAAACAAAGAAACGTAACATCCTCCATTGCTCTCATTGGTCATCGCGTTGACCCACCACGGCTGAAGAAGTTTGAACGACAACTGTTGGCTCCACCCCCAACCTTCAGCTTTCCCAATGGTGCGACCCCAGACTATGCAATTCATGCTATAGTCTGTCTTGCAGGCGAGTGTGAAGCCATTTATTGTTTGTTTACGCTTTTCAACTAGAAACTAGCCAAATGTCCCTGACCAAAAGTTTACATATTGTGCATCATGAAACAAACATCAATTTTTTCAGAGAGTCCAATTCTGTCAGAGAGTCCTGTATTTCAGCTGAAGTGAGTTTTTCTTTGCTCCTGAACAATTTTCCTGGCAGCTGTTGAAGGTCATGTAAACGTTAATCAGTGGCATTTGAGTAGTTTCATTAGGATTTCAAAAGATTAAACAGTTCTTTGGCAATAAATGGCTTTGCACAACCACTAACCATGAGTGGAAAAAATATATTTGTGTTCATATTCCGTGAAAAATGGCCAAAACATTAAAAGGGTATGTAAACTCAAAGGGGTTTGAAGGGGTTGTGGTAAACTACTGCCCTAGCTAGCATAATAAGTTGTTCTGTTTCACACAATAAAAGCCCAATTACAATTCAGTGCTCAACAGAGTCCTTGGGTCAGACTAAAAGTAAATGTCATTAAAAATGTACAGACTGCTCTTAAATTGGAAAATGCTCAAAATGTAGAAAGAGAATGGAAATGTATTGCCTTTATCTAAAGCACTGGACACGATTTAATTAGACTGGTAGCCAGCGTTTTTTTCTCCTGTGCGGCACATCCCCGCGCAATCAGAAGGGTCATTAAAGAGACCTCACGTGGTTGTTTCATGCACTTACACTCCCTCTCATCACCATAGGGCATATTTATTAGATTCTCTGCTCTCGGGAGGAGCGGACCTCTAAGTGAATCTTGGCGCGGTTCGCTACAGACGTAATGACTGTGTTTTTGAAGGCATTCCTGAGTGGGGCTTTGAGGGAGCGTTAACAGCAGAAGAACAACAAGCTGCAATGCGATAAAGACTAAAAATGTAGAGTGGAAATTTCAGGGAATTTAACCACAGTGAAAGCGTTGAAACGGAAGCAAAATCCCAGAGGTTGGAAGAAGAGATTTTCAAACGCGCAGCGGCAGAGCGTCATCCTGGTGTGGTCGCCTTTATGCATTGTTGCCTTTTGAAATATAACTTTGTTTCAAAACTTTTGCTTCATTGCAGATAGCATTTGGGTATTTTAATATTATATCTTTATATTTATTTCTTTCGCTTTCATTTATACTACTCGTTTTCCCACAACCAGCCACCCATCAGTTGGACTACAGCATTTGGGTCTCACCAGTGGAGTTTTACCTCAAATACCCTCCCTGACAGAGCCTGCTCAATTATTCACATAAGGATTAACGTGGCTTTGGTTTTGTATGATGTACGCTACCAGAAATCACACGTTTTGTCTTGGCTATACATTCAGCTTGGCAAATGTAATGAACTCTAAGTGAACTTGATAATTCAATGACATGTTCTGCCTCGATGCTCACAAATCAAAAGAATATGGGTGCATTTTTAATTGGCCTCCTTGTGCTCTTACGTGTCTTGCATATTTATTCAGTGGTTACATGTTAATTGCTGCTACTGCACAGCTACATAAAACCCAGTATTTTATAGCTATACATTAGAAATAACATTAATGGATGAATTAGTACATTCTAAGACACTCAGGGGTGGTTCTTCTCAAGCCACAGCTGCGCTGGACATGACGAAAGAGGCTCCCATTTCACAGATAATTCATGAAACTAATGACATTGTACATTACATACAGTTGTGCTCATGAGACATTCTGCCAGGGTATGTACATAGAAGACATAGAATATGAACGATAACACAAAAAGCTTTATTTCATTCATGGTTAGTGGTTGTATGAAGCCATTTACTAGACTACTTTTCAACTAGAAACTAGCCAAATGTTCCTGATCAAAAGTTTTACATATTGTGCATCTTGAAACAAACATCAATTTTGTCAAAGAGTCCTATATTTCAGCTGAAGTGAGTTTTTCTTTGCTCCTGAGCAATTTTCCTGGTAGTTGTTGACGCTCATGTAAACGTTAGATCAGGGACATTTGAGTAGTTTCTGTTCATTATGATTTCAAAAGACTAAACTCATCTCTTTGACCATAAACGGCTTCGCACAACCACTAACCATGATTGGAAAAAAAAGATTTCTCATGGGGAAAGCAAACAAATTGTCAAATGATCTTCGAGAAAAGGTAATTGAACAGGAAAGAGATAACCAAGGTAGTGAGAATGCCAATCAGCAGTGTTCAAACTCCTGTTAAGAAGTGGAAAATGAGGGAAACCGCGCTCAGGTAGAGTTCGGGATTGCAAAGAAAAACCCACAAATAACTTCAGCTGAAATGCAGGAGACTCTGGAAGAAAGTGGTCAGTGATGGTTGATCGAATTGAGCGGATGCCTGTGGTCACCCGTGGTCACGAGTCAATATTTTTAGTTTATTTAGAGAGAGATGCTAAGAGACATTACTATATTTTTTAATTTTATTATTACTTTACAAACTTATTTTTCTTCTTGATGGCACATTTCCTGACTTTTTGCACCCCCCTGTGTGATCCTATCTTAAGAGCTGTTGCAACAAGTGAATTTCTTCCAAGTATTATCTTATCTTATACAGTATCTCATTTAATAATCCTCCTTTTGTTATTTTAAACATTTGAGAATACAAAGCATTGTAAAATAAAGTATATAGTCCTCTTTTACACTAAAAAATAGGCCTATATTGCACACACGCACACACAGTGGGCCGCATACTGACTACAGACATACAGACTACTGCTTAGTCTGAATGGAGGTCCCTGGGGCAGAACCAGATGAAAACCCCTAAACCCCTGGTTTATGGTGTGGTATGCTTTTATTTGTACAGGGACAGTGCACAACAACACATTGACAAAGACAAAGTCAGGAAAGATGCTCGGTGCCAGGTTATAGCACAAAATGCTATAATTTCCACCTGTAGTCCCTGGGCAGATTGATGTTTAGAAAGACATGCATTTCCAGAAATTTGTTGAATATAAATGATTTGACCAAGGGGTTAATTTATCATAAAGCACAGGTTGCACGTGTCACATCAAGATTCTCTGTAAAATCATTCTCACTCTACATATGCACATCCATACATCCATACTCTCTCTCTCACTTTGCACACTCCTACTCCCTGCATCCTTTCTCTCTCTCCTCTATCATGGATACAGAAAACATGTACTTTTTCATGTTCAACTTTCACCCACATCTCAACAATTATCCCTAATGTGTACAGCTTTGTTTGGAGAGCAGCCATTTCTTCGTCAGGCGTGCAAAAGCAGGAAACCCTGAGCAGTTTATACATTGATCTGCGCATCATTGAAAGGGGTATGACTGTTTCGCAATATGTAAACTTTTGATGAGGGTGAGTTGGGTAGTTTCTGTTTCATTGTGATTTGAAAAGAGTAAAACACAGTCTTTTGACAACGCATGGCTTCACACAATCACTAACCGTGGGTGGAAAAAAAGGTTTTGGCGTCATCATCATTCATTTTCTCTGACAAATTGCCAAAAATCTAAAATTCTGCCCGTGTATGTCGACTCATAAGCACAACTGTGCAGCCTTAGCTTGTATGGTTTTGAAAATGAGCTCTTCAAATTCATCTACATTGCATACACTCATTGCCTTTCAGTAGAATTTGATGTTTTGACATCAGTAAAGATTATATGCCTAAATCGTGTAGATCTCTGCGGTCTCTCCCTTTTAGTCTCTTTTACTGCTGCTCACATTCATTAAGTACTTTTATATAACTGTGCAACAAAGTTAAGTAGGCACAATGTGAATGATAGTGTAACTGGGGACAAAGCAGCCACAATATGATTCATCAATGCAGGAAATAGACAAGAGATGATCTGTTCATCAGTGATTCTTTGGTAGATGTTTAGTCATTGCTATAAAACATCCTGTGTGCAAGACGGTGAGGTGGGTCAGAGGGTAAATGGCTGAGGCAAGTCACAGGTGCCGCCAATGTGAAAAGTGGGGTCAAGTTCCTGTTTGGAGGACTTTCACGATGACACCTGTCCCTCCAATTATCGACTCGCAGTTTCTCCCGAGCCGCCGCTGTTCCCGTCCTAAATTGGACCCTTCCTGCCGAGATGTGCTGGGTTCTCTCAGACACCTACAGAATCACCTCGCATACAAATATAATGTCCGCCATAAAGAGTTCCCCACTGTTCTGGGATAGAATAAGGTGATGTACTGCATTATACATACGCAGCCATAACAAAATGATGGACGTTGATGGTGAAATGTATTCTGAGATTCGCTGACAACTGACAGCCAAATGGTGGAGCTAAATATTGCTAACAAGTTGCATTATATCGTGTATAATGATCGCTGACTGACAGGTGAAGACAGACCAATTATTTGCCAGGATTGTATCAGACAGAGAGGTAACATTTTGTCGTGCAGTTAATGTGTTTATAGAAGCGAAAAAAGTAACTGTGAGGATATGAGTGAATTTGACAAGGGCCAAATTGTGATGTGAGACAAGTGGGTCAGAGACTCTCAAAATGTAGTTATTTTTCGTGGAGTTTTCATGGTCTGTGCTTGTCGATAGTAGTTTAGGAGTGAAGTAGACAATGAATGGTGTGTCCGACTCTGATCCAAAGACAAGCTGCTGTTAAGGCCAATGCCTGCTCTTACAAAACGATGTCAAGAAACTTAAAGTAGTTTGGACAGTGTGGGTGAAGATGGCTGGCTATCACAAGTCAATAGTAAGTAGGTACTTTTACCTAAGTTAGTGCTGAACTTTTTTAAGAGTAGTTCTGTCACACAGTACTTGTTTCTTATACTTGAGTACTGTCATTGTGAAGCATTTACCCTTCTGTGTATTTTTGAAAGTGGCTCAGTTGGTTAGAGACTTCTTGCACGGATCCAAATGTCAGTGGTGCCGGATCAAACTCATTTGACAAGACACAGACACCTTTCTAATGTAGTTTGTGAGTGAGTGGTTGGTTATGAATCTATTTTTTTAGTTTTTAGTATCATATCTTGTATTTATACCTGTAAATGTGTACATATTCCCAAAAATTCTTCAATCTTCATCTGTACTTTGTAGTTGAAGTGTAGGACATTTCGATCTTAATCCTAAGATCTTCGTCAGCGAATGATTACTTGGGTCGTGGGTCTCTTAAGAAGGAACCAGTAGGGGGAGTTAACCTCTAAGTCCCACCTCTCTTGGTACTAAAGCTTGGAAACTTATTCACACATAATTAGTGCTCGTTACCTTCCTATTGTCTCACCCTGGGCTTAGTTCTAAGGCTGTTGACACTCCTCTATGGCCCTGCTCCGCCCAATCGTCCAACTTCATTAGCATGACATTGAGGTGGTTTTGCGGTCTAGGGTTGTTATTGTAAACTGGTTTCTTATTCAGGATTTTGTTGTAGACCAGGTCCAAATTAAACCTGAGGCCTCCATTGCGATTCATGGATGGATTCTCTTCTTTAACAAAACGGCTTCTTTGACACCTCTCTCAAACCATGTATTGTCTTTAGCTAAAATCTTAACCTCACTGTCCTGAAATGAGTGATTGGTGGCTTTGAGATGGAGATGTACAGCTGACTGAGGGCCGCTAGAGCTCTCTCTTCTGTGTTGAAGTAACTGTTTTGTCTCTCCAATATAATTTCCTTTGCATTCCTTTTCTTTGCAATGGATTGAGTTATTTGAGCTACTGTCACAACGCAATTTCCCTCTTGGATCAATAAAGTCTGTCTAAATCTAACCAACCAGCTTCTGTCAATTGGGGCAGCTGTGGCTACAACTGTAGCTTACAACCAGCAAGTATGTTGTGAGTGAATGACTACAGTGAAACATTTGAATAAACTCTGGCTTATAAAGTTAAATAAATAGGTATTATTATTACTACCTAAGTGGTTACTCTTTCCACTGTGAGTAAATCTGTACATGACAAATGCTTCAATTTGACACGTGAACAATGTAAACTGTGATTCTTGGTGGCCTAACTACTTTATCTTAATAATTATCCATCCATCTTCTTCCACTTATCCGTTGCCGGGTTGGCTCACATTGCACCAGTCCCTTATGGCTCCTCCTGCAGGTGGTGGGTCTACAGGAGAACGGCCTCACGACGCTCCTCTGGGCGACGTAACTGGTCTTGATGGTCTTATCATACGGGGCTTCTGAACCGCTCTTGGTCTGACCAGTCTAGGACCTGTTTGCCCTGGGAGACCCTACCAGGAGCATAATGCCCACGTCAACAGAGCTCCTAGGATCATCCAGGTGCTCAAACCCCTCCACCACGATAAGGTGGCGGCTCGAGGAGGGGACTCTTAATAATTATTTAGTTAATAATTTATGTTATGTAATTTCTGTTTCAGGTAAATTATTTTAAAGTTGCTCTATCCATCTCAACAGACCATCACAATTTCTCCTAACTGATTATTGGCAATGCAATTAGTGAATTAAATATTAAACAGTGTTTAATTTCACTTCATTTGAATGTATAGGGATTTGTTGGGCTCTCTGGTTGGCGTGCCTTGTAGAGTAATGGTTGGGGCATTATTTATAGCCTAATGCCTCTCCATCTGAAAGACATTGTAACTCTAGGCCATGAGACCATAGTAAATCACGGCGCAGACAGATGCTGGTGGTAAAATGAAGCCTGATAAATAGAGGTGAGACTGGCCTCTCCATCACAGCGAACCACATTGACCTAATGCTGTCATTCTCGACTGATGTGGCTCGCAGAGATGTTGAATGTGAACATCATTTCAATGTTAAGCATGTTACATTTTGGAACACAGATCTCACAGAGTCAAATAGTTTTATCCTTTCAGCAAATCCACCGCCCGTTGTTGTGCAGTAAATAATTATCTGTTTAATATTTTCTTTTCTTTTATACATTACTATATCACTTTGACGTTTACACATGAGTAACAAATTGTCCCTTTTTTCTCTTCAGGTTTCCGGTCGAGGAGAAGAGAGGTGTTGTGGGTGTCTAGCAGCCCCCCTGAGACCTGCCCTCATTTGGTGGAGTCTATGCCATGTGAGGATCCGACCTGTTACCGCTGGGACATCCAGGAGGGGACATGTGCCCCTACTCAAAGCCCCTGTGGACCCGGGACAGTGACGCAGAATGTGTCCTGCGTCAGCCACGAAGGTACGGTCTACACAGAACGCACTCGTAACTGGTAATGAGACTTGACAGGAGCTTCAGCGTGTTTCGGGACAGAATTAAAACCACGAATAATTTGCACAACATGTAATATTTGTGAATTTTGACAAGGATCACTGTTATTTCCTTAATTAAACTGAGCAGTAAAATGTTGAAATAAATATCATGTATTTCACACACAGTGACGCAGAATGTGTCCTGCGTCAGCCACGAAGGTACGGTCTACACAGAACGCACTCGTAACTGCGTAGAACAAAAGGCCTGTATTTGATTGGTCAATAAAGCATGGCCCAAAACACTAGGCTGCATGCAGAATTATTAGGCAAGTGAGTTTCTGTGTCCTTTTTTGTTATTTTTCAACATCAAAACTGTCAAACATCAAACTGTGTAAAGTTGAAGCTGTTGGATCGGAGCATCTTGGGTGATGATTTTGCACGCTGTGTATTTACTTGCAGATTAATAATTAATTAGACCATTAGTTTTTGCTTTGTTATTAGGCCACAACATTATTTTTGTTTGGTGCCCACATGAATCCAAAAAAGACGCATTTGAACGCGTGGCTGTCGGCTTCTCAAACAGGGGTTTGCTTTTAGCCTGCTGCCCAAAACTCTGGACATATAGTATTTGGGATGAAGTTTTCCATAATAGTTGGGGTGCATGCATTTACTTGAAGAGAAGCTTGTCACAGCATCACAGAGAGATACTTTATGTCTCTCTCCTTCGCAAAGATCATTCCCTATTATACATAGAGAGGAGCGGAGAGAGGGAAGCGAAGGAGGTGTTTGAGCTGCAGGGGCGGAGCAGAGAAACTCAGGTTCTGGGGGGCATTAACTGTTAAATGATTGCCTCTAAAGTCAGGTAATTAGGCACATTTCTACTGTTATTTTTGGTGTAGATCCGAGGGTGGGTTTCAGAAATCATTCTCCCACTCACTGTTTTTTTTTTAGACTTTTTGTATTTCTGTCTTAAATTATAAGGGGTATTGGCCCGTGGTTGGGGTGGTGGGATGGCTTGGAGCGGGCGCGGGGAAATTTCCCTTATTTTCAGATCCAAAACTTGACAGGTATGAGCCAGAGATAACCCAGAGACCAGCAAAGTGGAGGTTGGGGTGGGGGTATAGGACCAACTCCGGATTGAGGATGGACTCAAAGTCAACTCCCAAACAAACTGACAGGTTTTAGAACACACTTTCTTCAAGCAGTGGAACAGGATGTGTCTTCATCTTTAATTAAAACCCGGATTCATGCAGGACAATGCTCCATCTCACACATCAAAGTCCTCCACTGCATGGATTGCCAGTCAAGGCCTTACAGATGAAATAATAATGACCCGGCACCCTCCTCGGCTGATCTGAGCTGACCAAGTGATATCTGATGGGCTTAAATGGTAGATTTGCAGCAAGGCGAAACAAATATGTTGGAGACTTTGTTGTAAGCTGTTAGTTGATTGTTAGTCTTTTAAACAAACAAAGCCCTAAAATGAAGTGATGCCTTGATCGCATTGATAAATATGGTTTAATCACATTATAGCTGATTCTGTTGTAATTCATCAGGATCAGACCAAAAAACCATACTGATGGCAGTTTTATCAGGTGCAATTTGAACCATTTCGCGTCTTCATATCATTAGTGGACGAGAGAAATGTAACCATTAATGGTTCATGCATTATTCATAAAGTTGCTTGGGTGACTTTATGGGCCCAGAGACAACTGTGGCTTGATTAAAAGTCAGAATCACAGCTTCCTACAAGGCATTAATTGCTCATCTCCATAGATTATAAAACCTAATTGCTCGCTTTTTCGCCCGTGTTTTATTATTCTGTCACAATACATCCGGCTGTTGTTTTCCAGGAAGTCACTGAGGTCCCGATAAATTACCCGTCAGGAGGTGGTAATGAGACTTGACAGGAGCTTCAGCGTGTTTCGGGACAGGATTAAAACCACGAATAATTTGCACAACATGTAATATTTGTGAATTTTGACAAGGATCACTGTTATTTCCTTAATTAGTTGAACAATCCACTAAACACACATTGGGCGTTGTTCAAAACAGTGTTGGGGCTCAATAATCATGCAAACTCAAGACTGCAAGAATTTATTTAGTCACAACTCGGATACTCTTTCTTGGCTTTTGACTTTTTGGGAGTTTACTTAAACATTTTGGTATCTCTTATTACTTTTTGCTTTTTTATTTGACTTCGGTTTGAGCATCAGCAGATGCTCAAACTGACCACTCTTGAGGCATCGGTGTGACAAGAGTAAGCTTGAATGTTTCTCTGAAGGGAGTTACTTAAATTTATTTATTAAATTATTATTATTTGACAACAATTAATTTGGCTTGGGAATAACAAAAAGAGCATACTGCCTTTTCGCCACTTTAGTCTGGAGGTAATACGTTTATATATATATATCTTTTTAGATAAGTAGATACTTTTGCTGAGAATAATTTAGCTCTCTGCTTCGAATTGCTCATCTGTGCACCATCATTTCCAGTGCACTTGAATCTGCCTCTTAGAGGCTACACAAACTGAGCAGTAAAATGTTGAAATAAATATCATGTATTTCACAACTTCGTGTTCACACATACTGTAGTTGAAGGTTCAGCCACATATCACTGGAGCTTACGCTGACAAAATAAATTATTACAGTACATTGATTTGTTTCATATGTTCATCCCTCACGAGTCAAATGAAGTGGACAGGTAGAGGGGTGAAAGGGCATCTCACTAAATATGGATGCTCATAAGCTTTTGCTTCTGCCTACTCCTTTTGAGCATCATATCTTGCTCTCTATACAATGCTTATCTACTGTATCTACAACTTTGTGAAATTCAGATTCACATTAAAATATGTAGACACACGTCAAGGAGTGGCAAGAGATCGTGCGGCGCGTCACGGCCGTCCTGAGCTGCGCGTTCCAAGCTTTCCAAGCGTCCGATGCCAGAGTTGAAAATGTAGAACTTTTGGAGTTTTGACGCGCCGCGCCAACCAATCAGAAACAGTCATCGGCACAATTCCCTCCTCATAACATAATATTTACAGCGTTTACATCCTGTCTATGCTCTCACATCAATCATAATGCCATTTTAGCGCACTGTGGGTTAAAAACTGTTCAGATATTAAATAAATAAATCGCTGTGTGGCTCTTGGCCGCTGTTTCTGCCGCCAGCACCCCCTCCCCTTCCTCTCAGCGGAGGAATGGGGACAGGGCAGTGGGCTCAAGCAGGCAGCGGGATAGAGATAGATACTAAGAAAAATACTTATTTTACTGTTATCATTAGCCTTTTTTTTTTAGCTTTTAATCCTATTCCAGCGTTATTACTACTGTTTGGAAACCTTTTTTCTTCCTGATGGCACATTTCCTGACTTTTTGCATCCCCTTGCGTGATCCTAAGAGCTGTTATTTTTTTAAATCAAAATTAGCACTGGACTCGTTACCTATGCATGGATACACGTACGCACATGTGAATGCGTGAATATAAGTAATTTTATGTATGATTGATGTTATTAGTTTTTGTTTTTTTGTTTTTTGTTTAATTTGCTTTTACATTTTTCGTCTTGCTTTTGTTTTAATGCACAGGCTGTATATATATAAAAAAACAAAAACATTGTGTCAAACAAATATAATGCTGTAATGAGACAGTGACAGAGACAGAGACACCACAGAAACAGAAGAAGTGGGATATCATCGGTAACAGAGAAGACCCTCCCAACCCGATGCACGTCATGTTATTGTTTTTTGAGCGGTGGGATGAAGTGTACCTTTGTAACCTGCTTGAAGAACTGGGATGTTAAAAATGCTTTAGGGAACGAGTGCGGACCTCAACTAACAAATACAATGTAAAAATGAATGTGCAGTCTCTATTACACAGGCCTCACGGAAAGGTAGCGCTGTTAACCATTAAACAAACTGATGATTGACAGTTCAACTTAATACAATTAGTACTTTGCTGCTATACCAATAAGTCAAGGACCAATTTTACAAAGCAAGCAGTTACTTGTGTTCATTTCCCATTGTATCCTATTCCCCACACTTCGCAACTGAAGCTTGAGAAGTGTCCTTGCATTGCCAGGTTTTTTTCTGTACACTGTAAGTACTAATACCTTGTTATAGACCTAACAGTATGACACAAAGGAATAGCATTTGTTTTAGGCTTTACAATTCCCGAAGGACGGTGCACAGAGGCAAACTCAGATGAAAGTAGGATAGCTTTAGAGGCCAAGCAATATCAATGAAAAGGCAGCAGACCATAAATAATAATCACTGTAAAATTGAATTAAAAGCTAATCTGAAATACTTGCAGTCATGTGCACAGGAAAACAGAACCATTTTGTGATTTGAGTCATACAAACTGTAAACATCATGTTCACAGAGTACTATTATTCATATTCACTCTTGCAACAACATCTACTGTACATCCATAAAAGTTTCCAGTATTGTACTTCACACTGTTCAATCAATATTTACTTCCTGCCTGATTTATCAAGTTTTTGAAACAAGGTGAAAGTTTATTGAAAAACTAAACAAGATATCCAAAATTCCCTCTGAACAAATCTTTGCAACGGATATCGCAATAAAATAAAACCATACATCTAAACCTGTCTATGTTCATTATGTAGATTTCTTTGATGTAAATATCTGCAAACATAAAATGACAGAAAACTTGCAATACATTTTCTTTTGTTAGTAATATAGACCCTTTCGCTGCTTACATCAACAGTGACATCAGCTGGAGGCAGGAAGTGAGAAAGAGAAATAAGATTAAGCTAAAACTAGTGATTATAAGTGTAAAACCACGACTAAAAAATGTGGTCCTGTTGTGGCTTTAGGTTCAAGAACAAGAGGATTGGCATTTGAGACGATAAAATAAGGTTTTATCTGATATTTCCAACAACAGTTAGACATTTGTGACGGGGCATGAGTCTTCCGAGCTCAAGTCGCAGCACAACATCTCAGCAAAACAGCAAAGAAGTGATTGAAAATTAGCCATTTTCGCTTTTTTGCAGAATCTGTTAGTTGAACTCACAGAGAAGCCTCTCCATGTTTCAGATAACAGTATTGTTATCTTTAAAAGCATACATTTTGTGTTTGAAAACTGGGTGTATTTTCAGGATATTCAGGGGGCATGTTCATTTCCATACTGGACACTCAAGTGTGATCATTTCCGACAGTATTCTCCTAGTACAAAGCTTAAATTGCTTACTTTGCGTTGTCTTCATCTGAAGAATTCTCCCTTAGATGTCCCAATATGTCCGTTTCTCTGGTTGCCACAAGCTGATGTTTCTTTAGCGAGCTGCGGGAGCCTCCGAGTCTTTGTGTGCGATCTTGCTGTGTTCTTTCCCAGGCGAGATGCCTGTGGTCCCGCGTAGATCAGCGGCAAATCCCGGTCCATGTCTATGGAGTGTCCTGCCATGTTTATCCACTTTTGTTTTTACAAACGTAGTTCATATGAAAGTAGCCCCAAGTCGCATGAATGAGATAAATGTCTGTAATCCAGCCTCGTTCCGCCGCCACTTGAGCATTGAAAACAAACACGCTGCGTCACTGCGCCGCATCACCGCCAACTGCTTGATTGACAGTTGCTTCAGCCAATGAAAAAATGGACAACGGAAATGAGATGTAAATGAGACCATTGTCTCAAACAAGCCAGCTAAGAGAAGGCTTATCTCAGGATTATTTTTTCCAAATGGCCTACCTTCAAAAGCCACAGCTTCTCCAAATATTATTAGATTTCCATGTGTTGCACATCGTTGGGAAGCTTGGAGACTTCATTTTCAGAATATGTGAATAACTCAAAATGCCCCAGAATTGACTTGTGGCCGCTTCTGCCGTGTCCTGTCACATTTATTTATTGTTGCTATAGCAAAAGCTACAATGAAAATAGATAGGGATCTAGCTTTCTGCCTCAAGCTAAGCCCAGAATGTTTACAAACAATGAAAGTGCCAAAGTTTCATATTGATATCACTTTATTTATTTGTGTCTCGCCTTTTAATTTGATATACTGTACTCTTGTAGCTGGTGTAAAGATCTAGCACTATCTCACAAAGTGTCTGAATCCTTAATATTTTTTTTTTTAAACAAAGTCAGAGTAAGTCAAGTGGACCTGCACTCAAAATTTTCCAAAATTGTATTAAGGTTTATTAAAAATTAGTAGTTACCGATTAGTCATAGGAAACCTGTCCTGCTGCTTTCAAGCTGCTCCCTGAATGACCTAATGATAACGCGGTCCACCACTGCGCCCTCCCGTCGAGGCTCTATTTTAACTGCCCCTCTGTTTAAATTGTTAATATTTGATAGCACTTCACAGCTCTGTGGACCTATCAGTGTGAAGCCTGCAGTACCAGCAGCTCCACTGTTTAGTCTGACTGTGGAGAGAGAGAGGGAGAGCAGAGGCTGAATACAAAGTTGCAGTTGACTTGTTTTCCTTCCAAATGTGTTGAAACAGTTTGACAAGGTGCAGCCGCTGTGAGCAGGAGCACAAAAGAGAGGTAGAGGAAGAAGAGACTTACTGTAGCTACTTAGATGAAAGCTGTTTACAATATTTGGATATGTTGTCATACACGCAACCTCCAAGTCTGCTTTCTATACATACAAATATAGACCATATTGTTCATGTGTCAGCTGCATTTGAAATAAAACTGGCAGCCAACAATATATATATATATATATATATTTCATTTTTATTTATCTTGTCAAACTACATTTAATGTACATTGTGATTA
The DNA here is from genome assembly GCA_900303255.1 of Lesueurigobius sanzi. NCBI lineage: Eukaryota > Metazoa > Chordata > Actinopteri > Gobiiformes > Gobiidae > Lesueurigobius > Lesueurigobius sanzi. The sequence continues at coordinate 672 of OMNZ01104428.1, read as the reverse complement.
GCTAATTAAGTCCTCAAGATGGTGTTGACAAACGGCAACCAATGGATGATGCTGACTCTAAAAGCACAGAAGACAGTGTGGTTTGATGTAGGACATATTACATTGCCCGGCTGAAGAACATTAGGCCACCTTTAACTTTGATCACAGCACCATTTCCTGTGGCATTTTTTCAATAAGCTTCTGCAGTGTCCAAAGATTTATTTCCATCCAGTGTGGCATTCATTTTTCACTACGATCTTGTATTGATGATGAAGAGTGTGACCACTGAGCAAAGCCTTCTCCAGCACATCCCAACTATTCTCAGTGGAGTTAAGATCTGGATACTGTGGTGGAAATCCAGTTAAGATCTGGATACTGTGACCATTCACACTCCTGAACCACTCTTTCACCATATGAGCCTGATCCCGGGATTGTCCTCCTGGAATAGGCCTGTGCCATCAGAGAAGACGAAATCCATTGATGGAATAACTCAAATAATAATTCAGGATGTTCATGTTTCAGCTGATGTCATTCTTTGGGCATATAGTGTTGCTGAACCTAAAACTGACAAACTGCATCAACCCCAGTTCTATTTGCTTAGTTAAATCCAGGTGGTGACTTTATTTTTGGCCAGGCAGTGTACTGTATATGTGTAATAGTAATAGAATGTATGGTAGTTGTATTCTACTATGT
>OMNZ01104426.1:0-10428 GCA_900303255.1 Lesueurigobius sanzi | reverse complement strand
CGCTATTGATTGGCACACTGATCCGAGCGCTGCCAGGCCATAGACACCAGCGTACCGTGCCAGTGGTATTCTGACCAGAGCACTGGCACATCGCTCAGGCATCGGTCTTGCAGTGGGAGCCATTGGCACATGAGCGACCACTGTTGTGTCCTCAGTCCCCAAAACGCAGCATCATGTGGGCAGATGTGAGACCGTGACTCACCTGGAGTGGTCTCTGCTCCAGGCTTTTGTTCCAAATCCCCGCTCCCCTTATTTCTAAACTCCAGAATTAATAAAGAAGGTAGTGTGACTGTAAAATCTAGAGAATAATTGTAATCCTCGGTCAAAATTGGTATTTATTACAACAGTACAAAATCTGATCATCTGTGGCTCTGAGTGCCCCATCACCAGCGCTTCGTGATGGGACACTGACAACAAAGGAGACAACCAGGCTTATATAACATTAAGAAAAGGAAATGCCATATATGGTCAAGGAAGGCCCTCAACATGTGGCATCTTTGAAAATAAGTCACACGTGCCTGTCAGGGAGCTTCTCACAAAAAATACAATTACATCAAAGCATTTACAAGTAGGAAATGAGAACAAAGGGGGAACAGCAGGGGGCCTTTCCCTGTTGGTCAAACATCAAAGCACATTAAAGGGCCTGACCTCAACTAGGCTCAAATCATTCATTAAACAAAATATAAACATTAACCAAAATACAGAAACATTATAAATTCAGCCACAGTAGGCTAAAGTTTTGCTTTGCCTAAACACACTCCCGCTCCCATCTTGCCTTTTGTGCAAGTAAATAGCTGTTGATCGCTCACTGCTGTTCTCTCCCCGCGCATCATTTTGTTATTTTGAAAAGGAAAAACCAATGATCGAAGGATACACAGATTTACACGGACCCAAATATACTCATTTTAATCAAATTTGACTTATTCCTAGATAACTTGTGTGTACAGTGAACTAGTTAGTTTAAGGAGACATTCTACATTTGAGGGAAATTTAATAGCACCTGTAGTACAAATATAATTGGGCCCCCCCCCTTGTGGTTTCGGGGCCCGACACAGCTGCATAGTCTGCTTATTATTTTGCCCTTGCTCCCCTGTGTAGCTGTTGGTCAGTCACTCCTGATTTGGTTGTTGGTAGGTGACGTCAGGTGGCCTGGCGGTGTATGTGTCCCGGGACCAGGAGGTGTTTCTGGAGACCATGGACTTGAGATACATGAGAGGACTCCGAACTGGCTTCAGCGTGTTCACCGGCTTCCTCCTGCAGGCTCACTGACTAACATCCTCAAGGCCACATACAGCAGGCAAACCCTTTCTTTTTCAGTTCCCAGGGAGGCCACTATCTGCTGCAGTTTGTGAAGGGCTGAGAATGAAAAGAAACTTCTCTAGGTTTTTTTTCAAATGGTTCATTTTCTGTGTGATTTCCCCTTTTTAAGGAACATGCTGCATTGAAAATAAAAAACTCTTCTTCCTGCTAATAAGTTGTTGTATTTGAGTTTATTCAGTAGTGATTGGATTCACAAAGCTGCCCTAACGTTCTTACGATTCAAAGTCCTATCATCATGCACATTTTCTAAATATTGTGTCCACCTTTATGAGAAGATAATTTGACCTTAGTTCATGTGTGCTGACAGAGAGGACATTGAACTTTGGGACAGTTTTTGTTTTGTGTGGATTGGCCCAGGAATTACTCAGAGACATAGGCTGTGTCCGAATGTCCACACTATTCCCTATATAGTACACTATATAGTAGATACGCCATTTTCTAGGGGTGTCCGAATGTCCAGAGAGAAAAAAGTAGTGCACTGAAAATTTCCCACAATGCATCTCGAAAAGTAGTGAGCAGCGATGGTCACTAAACCGGTCAATATAGACCACAATGCACTGGGAGCAGTGCTTAATTTGTAAATCCAGATTTTCAGGAGCACTTGTGTACTGGGTGGATATTATGGGGGAACAGCCCAAAATAATTGCATATTTAAAAGTTGTTGGAGTATATTATTTCCCGGATCCAATAAAGCTCAAAATTACGATTTCCCGGAATGCGTTCCCCCAAAAGCCGGATCAAATTAAGCACTGACTGGGAGTGTCTGACGTGACCACCGCACAGCGTCAGGACTCAACACGGCTTTAGTGGCATGTTGTGGATTATTTATGAATTAAATATGAGCCGCTACGAGGAAAAGATGCTAACGTTAGCTGCTTTCCTTTAGCTTGAGATCGCTGGCTTCTCTTCTCTGGTAAAATGCAAAAATCCAAGCCGTTTTCTTCATTATTGTAAAATCCACGTCCAGTCCTACATCCAAAATCATTTTCATTGCTAATAAGTCATTAATTGGGAGAAAGCCACGCAGGTTATCAGGAGTCGGCTTGGAATATAAAATACATTTGACCCGGTGAAGAATAACCAACTCCCCGCGGTTACTCTGACTATTTTTTTTTTCTTTTTTTCAGACTAGAATCCAAAAGAAGAACAGACAGTGAAGTTTATGGCTCAATCTCAAAGCGCTGGGAGGAAGTTCAGCAAAAACAGAACAGAAAATCTTTTAAAAGCTGAATAAGCTGCATCATCACTTTTACACTGCTTTCACTTCTGCTGCGAGAAATACATATGCACTGAATATGAAATGTGTTGAGTGTGCAAGTTCATGTGCTCTGATTTCTCTCGCCTCAGCCACAGCAGGTTGCGTTCACTTTATACAATTCTATTTCAGTTGGAGCAGCTGCAAAAGTCATCTACAAATAAGTCAAACGAATTGCAAAATCTAAGTTTTTTACACTACATTAAGAACAATCTTATTTCAAGTAAATTAAGATTTTTGAGAGCAGTCTGATCTTCTTTCTTAATTTAAGTCTAAAAAACTTTCCCCAACTTTAAGATTAGACTTATTTCTAGATGACTTTTTGCAGTGAGGAGCCAATACAACTGTAGAAACTGTTATTATCCTTTTGGCTGAGAGTCCTTTCTACACGCACATTAAGATAATTTGACCTTAATTCATATGTGCTGTCACTTGACTTGTGACAGTTTTTGTTCTGTGTGGATTGGTTCGGGATTTACACAGAAATTGGCAATAAAGTAAGACTAGAAATCTGCATTACCATGGTTACCACAGCTGTGCGATACCTGACATTTTGGTATCAATCAATACCAAGTAAATACTGGATAGTGATGTGACGTTCATGACCGAATCGGCTCTTTTAAACGGCTCTTTGAGGTGAACGGTTCCCTAAATGGACTCAAGAATCAGCACGACACCAGAGAAGAAAGAAAAAAATATTTCTCAGACAGATGTAGCCTTTTTTCATTTACGCTGGCACAAAATTTGATTCACAAACATGTTTTTGACAGAATAAAAATCATCTCCCTCATCATTTGGTTTCATCTGGTTTAACCCTGATTTAGCTCTGTTTTAGTCCAGTTTTTGTCCCATTTTAGACCTGATTTAGACCCTGTTTAGTCCTAGTTTATCACTAGTTTAGCTCAGTTTTAGTTTAGCCCTGGTCTAGTCCTGATGTAGACCGGGTTTCGTTCAGTTTTAGTCTTGGTTTAGACCTGTTAGACCTTTAGGTTAATTGTAATAAGAAATACACCTGTCAGCCTAGTTTAGCCCAGTGTTATACGTGGTTTGGTCCAGTTTTAGTCCTGGTTTAGCCCTGATGTGGACCTAGTTTCGTCCAGTTTTAGCCCTGGTTCAGTCCTAGTTTAGCCCAGTTTTAGACTTGGTTTGGTCCAGTTTTAGTCCTGGTTTAGCCCTGATGTGGACCTAGTTTCGTCCAGTTTTAGCCCTGGTTCAGTCCTAGTTTAGCCCAGTTTAAGACTTGGTTTAGTCCAGTTTTAGTCTTGGTTTACCATACCATACCATACCATACCAACTTTATTTATAAAGCACTTTAAAAACTGTACAGTTGGCCAAAGTGCCGTACACACATGTAAATATACAGTAAAACAACTTCAACAACAACTTGGTTTAACCCTGTTGTTCCTTTTGGTTTATTTAAAAAAAAAGAAACATGCATGTCAGTCTAATATCTGCTCATAATATGACGTTTTTAGCTGGCCTCATTAAAAAAATATATATATACAGTATAAATATATATAAAGGAGCCAGTCTTTTGAACGGCTCTTTGAAGTGAACGGATCCCAAAGACTCGGCTCCCTGTAAATCCCATCACTGATACTGGAGCCAGATACCAAGTACTTTTGTTTATAATGGGAGTATGTACTTATTTGTATTTTATGCAGAAATCTCTCCAGGAGTGTATATTTCCATGGGATTATGGGGGAAATCATGTTTTTTCATGAACTAAGCAGCAGGTAAAAAGTGTTTTAAAGCTGAAGTGCATTGACTGGAGCTCCGTCACTCTGTCACCCCTTGAATGAAGACACCTCCTGGAGGATTTTGTCTGGAATCACACAGACCGCACAATCAAACATGAGGTGAAAACACTTCCTTCGGCCCCTAAACAACCAGACACAAGAGATGGACTCCCCTGACAAGCTAACTGACAAGATGATCAAAGAGGATCACTTCAAACATATGGTTAGGAGTATAATATCACAGAAGAAACACATTAAATAGATTAGAGTAATAAATGACTAACTGTGTGATAAGTTTTTATCTTTTACTGTGATATGCATGCAGTGTTTTATCGATTGCTGTGGATTTTAATTCACTTTTTAACTTGTTGCACCCAACAAGATCATGATCTTTATTTTATTTTTGCTCATTTTTAAGCCTTAACACAGCAGCTACAGTATGTCATGCCATGAGCCTTTTCTGTCTGAGGAGGACATGGACCTACGAGTCCTGCTTCATCTGCAGCAGCGCAGATCTCTGACAATGTTAGTGCTAATATTTTTCATCAAATAAGCAGTGAGTTGAATATTACGAGCCGAGGCACACATTTATATCTGTACAATGCCCAAAACCTGTGCTTATTCAGAGAGACAGAGCCGGGCTCAGCTCATTCAAAACAGGATGTCACAAAATATTGAATGTTTACTTGTTTATGTGAGGCGACCTTGAGTGTCTAGAAAGGCGCCTAAGAAATAAAATGCATTATTATTATTATTATTATTATTATTATTATTATTAAAATCCCGGGATCAATTTGATTCGGGGCTAAAGCAAAACATTAAATGGCCTGGTGACGCCGCTGGTGCCAATGTGCCTCATGTGCGGGTAATTCAGAACATATGATATTTTAGCACTTACATAAAGAAAAAAATACTTCTTCCACTTATTATTATCTATTGGAAGATTTGCAGAGAATATGGAATAGTAACACCTGAAAATGGTATGAACAGCAGCCAGTGAATAGAAAGCTGATGTAGCTAACCTGTGGAAGGCCAGTCCAGACCGATAAAGAGGTGAAAGACATTGTAATAAAAACAAGAAGAAGAAGGAGTGCATATTGATTGACATCGCTGTCCCTTCTGAAAGAAACACTAAAATGTCTAAATACAAAGATCTGGAAATTGAAATGAGTAAAATGTGGAGAATGAAGCCACACATGATGCAAGCTGTCGTTGGAGCACGTGGACTCAACAACACTGTACTAATACTAATCCGAGCTGGAAATATGTCAGTTACTTTACTTGAAGTTTGCAAAATGGTGAAGTGAGAGTAAATATTGAAGCATTTCTAACATGTGCTTATATAAAGAGTATCATTACTGTCCTATAGCTCTGTGTGACTATCCCTTAGATAGTCCTGAAACTTACTCCATTACACCACGCTTCAGTCAATTGCATTCATGGCAATGATGAGCTGACATACAGTAACTTAAAACAATGAAGTGTTCTTACTTGGATTATTCAAGAACATTTAACCTTTATACCCAGTTAACTCTGCTAATTTAAGATAACTGCTTTCCTCACTAGTCTAAGTGGTCAGCCAATCAGGGTTTACAGTGAAGCTCAAACAGAAGAGGTTTTCTGTCTCTGAAATAGAACCACCATCACTCAAGTTCGTTGTCCTCTCGGAGCATGATTTGCACCCAGGACTGCAAAAGTTAGACAAGCATGTAAAATAAATAATAATAATAATAATAAATCCACTTGAAATGATATGCTTTTTAAATTTCAGTGCAACATGACTTGTTCCATTGGCAGATCATTTACTCGGTGAGTCAAAATGACTCAAAATAAGGTCAAATATTCTGAATTCAAGCAGATTTATTTGACGGGTTATAGGTTATTTAAAATAATGTTTAAACTATTTACAAATCAGTGTCAGATGTGGGTTTTTCTTTTGCAAAATAGTCACTAATGAGCTGTAAATGTTCACCGTGAGTTTCCTTTCTCGACTTCTTTAGCTATTGTTGATGTTTGTTATTTCCACATAAATGGTGCGTTTCTCAGAACTCTCGGGATGTTTTTCTTTTCTTTTTCACTGCGTAGAAACAGTTTCACTTCCGCTGCAGTTTCTCCCTTTTATTTCGTCATTCCTTCTGTCCAACACAGCATTCATTTGGTTTGACAAGAAGTAGCTCAGCTAAAAATGGTAAGAGACTTTTATTTTTTATTTTCAATGAACCATCTTTTGCCCTTCTTGTAAGTGTTGACCTAAAAAACACACTGTGGAGCAATTTATCAGACGCAGAAAAGTGCATTTATGTTCATGAGCAATGTTATTCATACTTTAGAAAGTGCTGGAAAATAGTCCAAGATTAAACTTTGTTGCTGGAGGGCAAAAGTATGGCGTTACATTTATGCACAAATGAGCAAATCTATGGTGTAACATTTTTGTTTTCTAAAAGATGCAAAAATATGTAGAATAAACACAGATGGCACATAGAAGGTCAGGTTTAGCCTTTTATCTAGAAGCATATATTAATGGAATAATAATCAAAAAGTGCATTAGTTCTTCTGATAATGTCTATATCCAGGTAACACTGGTGCTGCCTGAGATCCTTAACTGAATCGAAAATCAAAGTGAATCCGAGTCCTAGCCTACTTATTTAAATGTCTCCTTGTGTGTACAGCCAGACGGGTCTGTTTACTTCAGTCAAGTAGGATATTGTATATTGTGCCTTCTGTCTGGCAAGTGCAGCTTCTGTTTCCATTGGTGTCTTATGAGCAGCGGTGGGCAGTTACAAAGTACATTTACTTAAGTTTATGAGGATCTGTACTTTACTTGAGTAGTATTTTTGTTACTTTTACTCCACTACATTTGCCAAACGAATATAATCCTTTGTACTCCAGTATATTTGTATAAAAGCTCTGGTTACTGGTTAGAGACTCTGTGGAGTGTTTTTTTCTCTGATTTAATATCATTATCATGATATCTCTCATTTAATATCATTATCATGATATCTCTCATTTAATATCATTATCATGTCCACTCTGAACAGAAGGGGGCGCTGTGCACATGTAGAATAACCACACAATGGTTTGTTACTCATTTAGTCTGAATATATGTGTTGTTTTTCTATTCTTTGGTCATTTCTATCTGTACCAGTTAAACCAGTTAAACCAGAGTGAACTGAAGAGGAACAGAAGTTTTGGATATTCATTAAAAACATATGGACTTTTTACTTTGAATAATTATTCATTGTTATTAATTTAATTTTACTAATTACTCGCAAATCAACAGAGTCTTTAATTTAAAAATTCCAGCAATTAAGTGAAATTACTCACAATGATTTGTGAAATGACTTGTCAAACTATAAGTAGACTGTAATAAAAGGTACTACCATCATTTCTGGTCTATTGAGCACCTGAGTATAAGCTGCTAAAGGAAAAGGAAAAAAGTTCACCTACAGTTGTGGCCAAAAGTTTACATCCCTGACAGAATGTGACAGATACGTGTAGCATGAACGCAAAACAAAAGTACGCATAGCTGTCTTCATTTAGGCTGTATTATGGTCGTCTAGATGACTGTGTCCTGTTTGTCCTGAAGAGCAGAGAAAGAGGAGAGACGCACCTCTGATTCAGGAGAAATCCACCGCGACACTAACCTGCAGAAGCCAGATTGATATGTGTAGCACTCCACATTGAGTTCTACACGTTATCAATCTGGAAAGCCTCCCGTGCAAACTGTCTGTGAAAAGGAGGGACAATCAGGACAATACTTTGAGCTGATTGGGCCCCAGTTAGTACACGCCTTCCTAAATGTGGTTTCAGCCAATCATAGCAGCAAGTGATGTGACGTATCACCTACAGCAGTAAATCTAGTCGGGAGTAAAAGCACAAACATCTTTTCCATCTACAAACGCACAAAGAGCTTGCTCTTCATTTTAAAGGAGAAATGGTCTGTATTTCAGCTAAAATAGAGTCAATTGCAGCGTGTTTGCGCCATGTTTGTTTTTGCCGGGGCTGACTGTCGTCATATATGTCCCGCCCCCAGCTACACAGCAGCATGTCATTGGTCCCAACCACTGGTTGTGATGAGACGCACCTATCAGCTGCCGCCTTTCAAGATGGATTTGTTGTGAGACTGAAAATTCAGATCTAGCCACAATTCATCTTGCAGCGCAAGGTTACCGGGACACGGGGCACAGGGCTAAAATCAGGACTGTTCCAGGTAAACTGGGTAAAGGAGGACAGTTACCATCAGAGCTCTGCTGTAAGTAATCAGTAAAGTAACTAAGTTACTTTTTAAAGGAGTAATTAGTAATCAGAATACTTTTTTCAAGGTAACTGTGGCAACACTGTTGATCTGTAGTACTTTTACTCAGACCACTGTCTGAAATACAGCTGCTGCTAAATAATAAGTTTATCATTCCTCCTCTCGGTGAAGGCCCCCTGCTGGTGGATGTCACTAACTGCACTGCTGTTGCTGACATGTGCCAGTCCGGCTCTGAGCCAGTATTCGTGCAACGGTCCAGGGAGTCCTGGAATTCCGGGAACTCACGGACCCAACGGCAGGGACGGACCCAAAGGAGAGGAGGGAGAGCCAGGTGGGAACGTCATCAGCATATCACTCCACCAACAGAAGGCCTTATACACTTTTATACAATCAAATTTTGGAAACACTTTTCATGTATTGGCTTTTCTTTATTTTTAACAGTATTCACATTGTATGAAGACATGAACAATGAATGCTTGTTCTGAGGGAACTGACCTCACTGCAAAAAGTCATCTACAAACAGAGCTTTGGAGCCTGTTGTGTAGTGGACTGCCATGTTAGAACGCACCATCTACCAGGGAATAATATTCAACATGGGCTGTGTTTTCATTGTTTTTGTGGTCCAAAATTCCCATAATGCATTGCACTGTGATGTCAGTTCCAAAGCTCTGAGGGCTGTTTCATAAAGCTGGCTTACTCTGTAAGCTAGGCTTATTTGGCCAAGTCTGGCTTATTTTGTTGTCATTTCGGTTTCATAAACCAGGCTCACCCTAAGTCTGTCTCAGTTACTATGGGAATGTAGTCAGAGAACTTAGCCTGGTCCAGACCAGGTTAAGTCTCTGACTTAGTTTGACTCTTGATAAACACTGCCCTTTTATCACACACTGAGGATAAAAACACATTTATTACTGACGCTAATGTTTTATTATTAGATCACTGCAACTATATTTAGAAAGAAATATGTATTTTTGTTGACAAAAAGTGTGAGTAAACATTATGGTTTATTGATAGGCTCATTATCATCATGAATCATCCATATTTAATGAATGTGTAGCCTATATACATTTTGTTAGTATTTTTCATTGGTTCTATTATTACTGTATTCATGTTGAGCACAAAATCTGATTGATAAACGTCCTGACACGAGGAGCCCTTTAATGTCTGGGTCTTATGTCTTCAGTGACGGTAAAACACATACAACGAGCATTGCATGGTGGCGTTACAAAGTTCGCCCGTGCACTGTTTCATTACTTCCGTGCTTTCCTCGCATCACTTTTTCTTTTTGTTTTTTCTTCCCCGGTGTCTGTCCGCTCTGCCCCTCTTGTGTCTTAGGGATTTTCGCCGTGTTCGGGGTGTCTCCACTGTACTCTTCCATTAACGCTCAATGTATCTTGGCTCCTCTCTTGTGGGCCGCCAGCGCACTGCGATAGCCCGGTTTATTTAGTCAGACTGGGCTTAGCGTAACTACTAAAGCCCTGGACGAGTTTGGTGAAACGGACTAAGGCTGAACTCATGTGTTTATGCTTAGCTAAGAGAGAAGTCAGACCGTAAGCTTAGCTTTACTGAGCCAGTTTTATGAAACAGCCCTCTATAAGGGACATTTTCTTTAAGTCAAATTCCCCTTGATTTGAGCCGGTAAGTACTTCTGGATCACTTTTTACAGTGCACCCACTTCAGTGATCAGGTGTATGCCTCCACCTGCATTTGTGTAAATATTTTGTTATTTGTTATTTTGTTATATTTATTTACTTCACATACATACATTAATTTAAATATGAGATTACATTTATTTAATAATTTAGTTTAGTGCTAAAGACTGGATTCTTATTTAGTTAGTTTTCACATAGAAGTTATTGGTT
>OMNZ01104424.1:0-11745 GCA_900303255.1 Lesueurigobius sanzi | reverse complement strand
TTTGCTGTCAATAATAGTCCCGAGGTATCGGTAGGATTGCACCTGCTCAATAATCTGACCATTAATGACAGAGACATCCTGTTGGTGAGGTTTCTTTCTAAAGTCAATCAACATGTCTTTGGTTTTAGCTACATTTAGCTGTAGGTAGGATTCCTCACACCAAAGAACAAAATTATCAACAACTGGTCCATGGCTGCTTTCACCATCCTCAAGGAGACTCGCAATCACGGAATCATCAGCATATTTGATGATATTCCTATTGTCATGTTTGCTTTGACACATGTTTGTGTACAAGATGTACAACAGTGGAGACAAAACGCACCCTTGGGGTGATCCGGTCGACAACGACCTCTGGTCAGACAATTTGCCATTTACTCTTACTCTTTGTGTCCTGTTACTTAGGAAGTCTAGAATCCACCCAAGCAAGTTGTTGCTTAACACAAACTGTTCAAAGAACAGAATGAGGGGTTGGATTGTATTGAAAGCGGATGAAAAATCCACAAAAAGAAGTCGAGCATGTGTCCCATTTCAGTCCAAGTGTTTAAAAAGCATGTCCAGCAAGGTAATTGTTGCATCCTCGACTCCTCTGAGGCCGATAAGCAAACTGAAAGGGATCCAAAGTATGTTGCGTTTGCTTTTTGAGCTCACTTCTGATCAGTCTTTCAAAAGTTTTCATGAGGACTGAGGTCAAAGCAACTGGACGAAAGTCATTTAAGGTCTTAGGGCGACTCGATTTGGGAATAGGGACAACTACCGCATTCGAATTTCAATTCGAACTGCGAGACAGCCTGGAAAGGAAGACCGAAATTTTCGCATGAATCTGGGGACCAATCACAGCACGGAGAGGAACAGCAAGCCAATGACGCGTAAAAACTCATCATCGGGACTCGATACGATTGGCTGTGGTCACGCGCAGACGTATAGATAGACATTCATAGCGGCCAATAAACGGCTAAGGACTATCGTAAACCACACCTCCCGTACAAGAAAATGAATGGTTGTTTCCCAGACTAAATATTCACTTGTGATATTTAGTCTGGCGCTAGCATCTGGCTAGCATCCTTCCACAATTTGGGCACCTTTTGTAACAATAAGGATCTGTTAAAAATATGGTGCAAGACAGTTTTGGCGCTGCCACAGAAAAGGCACAATCACCCCACTGCTTATAGACCTTTCTCAGCCGTCGTCAATCGGTTGGCAGAAGTTATGTTGCAACAAGCAATTCAAATCAAAACAATCGTTAACAACAGCTGATAATAATAGCTGACTGCCTACCAAAGTCATTTGACTGAGAATGGTGGGAATTAGTACATTAGTAAAGCACCAGACTTGTTTGTTTGGGAAAACATTTAAATGATATGAGACTCTTTCAAAATGCGTTACTGAAGTTCAGATGGTTTTAGTCTCTTTTTTTTCATTTATATGTCGTTTTAGTCATTATCAACTGTCAATTATTTAAAGTTGTACAAAAGTGTACATACCCCTTTGATCTTTTGGCCATTTTTCATAGAATATGAATGATGGCACAAAAATCTTTTTGTCCACTCATGGTTAGTGGTTATGCAAAGCCATTTATCGTCAAAGAACTGAGTTTACTCTTTTGAAACAGAAACTACTCAAATGTCCCTGATCTAATGTTTACATGACCTTCAACAACTGCCAGGAGAATTCTTCAGGAGTAAAGAAAATCTCACTTCAGCTGAAATACAGGAAACTGTTTCAATATGTAAACTTTTGATCAGGGACATTTTGCTAGTTTCTCTAGTTGAAAAGCGTAAACAAACAGGTTTTTTGACAATAAACGGCTTCACGCAACCACTAACCATGAGCAAAATAAAGGTTTTTGTATTATCATTCATAAGTTTACTCAGACTAAAAATAATGATTCAATATTTTAGTCTCTAACGCTGTTTAGTATTGAATATAATTGAATATTACTACATAGGAAGCAAACTGTCTCCATAAATGAACATTAACTAACACACTGTTCTGCTTTTATGTGGATAACTCCAGTGTTTTACATTTTAAAAACTCCATTGGTGTATTATTACAAAATGTGCCAGGCGTCTCACTTTTCCCCTCACTTTTTAGCTAGCATGTTAGTTGAACTCTAGATTTTTGTTTTAAATGAATGCCTTCCAATACAGTTTCTAAAGTAAAGGAATTTGACCATCAACAGGAGAAAAGTAAGAAAAAAGTCCTTTGACCTTTATGCCTCAGTGCTTGCCGCGGGCTGTGACTGAGCTTTTTACTCCCAGGCACAAATCATGCGGATAGCAAAAAGAGTGGACGCAAGTGGAAACAGAGAGGAGCGATATATCTTTTCTCATGACATTTTAATAGGCCTTTCCAAATCCCCCTTTGCGGTTTGCTCTCAAGCATTCATCCATCTACCAATAACTGTTCAGCGGCGCGTCTGTCCATCTCCGACCAGTTGATCAATCCCATCGTTTTTTTTTAACTTGAACACTTTGGATGAGAGAAAAGACAGGCCGAGTGAGAGACAAATGTGCCTCGACAGGATGATGCATCGAGAAGCCAGGATGGACAGGAAGTGGAGTGTTTCAGCTTTTGGGCAGTACAGCCTCATCTCATCCGTCACATCTTTTTCTGTTTTTGGGAATCCCCCGAGTGCAGTGATCATATTTACTGAAAGGCTGTATCGTTCTGTCTTGATTTTCTTTTCTTTTTCCCTTGTAGAGCCTAGATGTCTATTCAGCTTACAAAGAAGTGCCGCAGGAGAATTTCGCTGAAGTTTTGTTAAGGACGGGGAAACTTGCTGAAGCGAAGACAGAGGGGCAGACGTTGTTCCCCGCCACAGAAGGTGAACTTCTACAACCACTTCATTCATTCATTCAATTAACAACCAACCTCGTAATCATCTAAACTCACTGTTCATTTGTGTTGAAGCCATTTATATTATGTTACAGGGATCTAAAGGGTCAAATAAAACCTTTGATTTAAATGGTAGTTAAAGAAAAGGTTTAATGTAGAGGTTGACGGTATAATTGCACAATTAATCACAATGAGATCAGTTGTTAAATTGGAATGGCTGCCATTAATAAATCACAGACTGCATATATTTAGTTAAGTGTACATTTCCTGTCTTTAAACTTGGGGTCTTTTAACACATTGAATGCCAAAAACGTAATATGGCGTTTTTGTGTTTTTAAAATTTATTTATTACTAAACTAGACACTCAAACACACCTTGTGTGTGATTGTAGGAGCTCTGTGATGAGCAGAACTGAAATAAATGACGTTCAAAAACTCATGAAAATCTGGACATTTCATCTGGTCATTTTATCACAACGTGACAGTGGTGCAGATGGTAGAGCGGGTCGTCTTATGATCGAGAGGTCGGGGGTTTAAATCCCAGCTCCTGCAGCTGCAGACTGCTGTTGTGTCCTTGGGCAAGACACTTCACCCACAGGGCCACTGGTGGTTGGAAGGGTCGATGGCGCAAATTGGCAGCCTCGCTTCTGTCAGTCTACCCCTGCGCAGCTGTGGCTACAATAGTGGCTTGCCACCACCAAGTATGGAGTGAAAGAATAATGCCATGTAAAGCGTCTTTGAGTGTCCAGAAAAGCGTTATATAAAACCGATGCATTATTATTATTATAACGCGGCATTTGATTGTTATTGCTACATTGTGTCCAATCAAACACTTCAGATTGTAGCAGTTCACCTGTCTTTTCCAAGGCCATAACGCTACAACCACTTTTATGGTAGCGAGCGGAATTGTACGTCAGCAGGGCTGAAATAACTAACAAACAAATAATGGAGATTTGGCATTTAAACAGCCTTTTATTCTCTTACTTATGCGATGAAACCCACCCAAACGCTTGAGCATATTCCCATTTACAAAACACAAAACAGCGCGCTGAAGGCATGATCAATAGTCAAACGCAACATAAATGTTCAGTTCATTGAGTCCCGCTGACCCCGTCTTTCCCACCACAGTCCCAGTTTCTAAAGTACAATTTCTAAAGTACAAGCTACAGGTAGCAGTTGAACCATCGGCAGCCAAAGTACTCACAGCACAGCACCGCGCCTTCTCCCTTCAGCGCCACGATCTCTGGCCAAGTTGTGCCAGCAGCCCCGTGAAGCAGGGATCACCAACAGATGAACATCAATTTAATCCAAGCAGGTTATATTCCACAAAATAAGCTCGAGTAAGTATCGCTACTACTGTATGTGGAAACCACAGCCAAAGTCAGCATGTGACGTCATCTGCGCGTGCACATGCTCCCTCTAAAATACTCGTTCACGCAAGGTTGGCACCACTAGACACTTTCAAATGAGCAATATAAGAATATATCACTTTAAACTGAGTAATATAACAATATAACTATATCACCAAACGGCACATGTTTTATAAAACACGCCATATCTCCACTTCTAGAAAAAAACTGCGATTTTGATTACAAAGAAACAGCCTCTGTTCGTCTTGGGATTTCTTTCTAGAAATAAAACGTTTTCACCCACTGGGAAATTAGTCTCACCTTTCAAAGTCATAGTATGTGTCCATAGCTATAATATAGAATACTATATTATAGCTACACACATCATGAAAAATGGTCTGCTGGCACTCCACAACTAAATTCCAAAAACATCGTGGCCAAAAACGCAATATTGTGTTTTTGCAGGTTTTTTTTATTATTATTACGAATCTAGACACTCTAACACATCTTATGTGTGATTTTGGGAGCTCTGTGATGAACAGAACTGAAATAAATGACAATCAAATACTTGTGAAAAGTCACGATCTGGACATTTCATCTGAGCATTTTATAACAACGGGCATTTGATTATTATTGCTGCATTGTGTCCAATCATACACTTCAGGTGACCTTACACAAGTCCTTTGATGGCAATATCTCTGTTTCTAGAAAAACAAACAAGCCTATGTTTAGCTTGGGATTTCTCAGGAACCGAGGCATGTAGAAATAAACTGTTTTCACCCACTGAGAGCTTAGCTATATCATGTGTCCATAGCTATAACATATCCGCTGTGGTGCTACAAATATCATAAATGGTCTAGATTGCTGGCACTCTATGGCTAAGTTCCGAAAACAGTGCAGCACTCAATGTGTTCATAATGAAACCTACAGTTTAGACCTTGTGTTCTGCATCTTCTATTGTTTTAGCAGTTCATGCTGTATTTCAGTCTTTTCTCAAATGTTATTGTTTCTGGCCATGTTTAAATGTCCACTCTGTGCGTCTGAATATCGACTTTAAAGAATGAATTGCAAATGTAATCGCTATCACAATACTTTATTCTCAGAAAAATCACAATTCTATTTTTTCCTAACTAGTTGAAAGTGTCATAGGCGCTTTCCTCATCTCAAAATGTGGCCGAGGAATGCATAATGAACCAAATTATGAAGCGATTTGTATTACTGGCCACAATCTTTTTTTTAAATTGAAATCTGTGCAAGCATCTACAATAGTTCACACACACAATCAGTGATTTCTCCCAACCTAATGTATGCAGCTAATCTTTTAAACTTTCAAGAGCTCGTATCTAATTAAAACTTTGTGCTCAGTCTTTGTAATTCTGTAGTATTTGCTCCAAGTCGCTATCAGCTCCCTGGTTCTGCCCTCTGCCTCCCCCCATTCATCTCACAAGGC
This sequence comes from Lesueurigobius sanzi, assembly GCA_900303255.1. Lineage (NCBI taxonomy): Eukaryota > Metazoa > Chordata > Actinopteri > Gobiiformes > Gobiidae > Lesueurigobius > Lesueurigobius sanzi. The sequence continues at coordinate 6,112 of OMNZ01104424.1, read as the reverse complement.
CGTGCCATATGTGTTGAACCGGGGGACGACGCAGGGAGGAGAAAAGCCTCATATTGATTAATTAATGTGAGCTCACGCATCCCATGGCAACGGTAAATAATGGCACATCAGCGCGGAGATACCAGAGAGATAGCGTGAAGTCAAAACATCAAGGCCCCGCCGCGTGATAGATCACAACTGCTCACAAAATCAATGGCGCTACAAAAATAAAGCGTTTTGTTTGTGGTCAGTGCATCTCTGCGCGTTTAAGGCACACTCTGTCGAATACCAATGCTGTTGCAAATACAATCCCAGGTAACCAAAAAACAAAACGTATCTGCAACCCGATTTGATAGATAGACCTTTTTTGATAGATAGACCTTTGCACACTTTCATTGCTATGGGTGATAAAGGGAAAGGGAATCTTATTTGTATAGCACTTTTCACACGACACAAGCCAAAGCGCTTCACACATGAAAAGGAAGAGGAGGGTCCATTGGGGCAGACTGACAGAAGCGAGGCTGCTCACATCTGCGCCAACGGTCCCTTCCGACCACCACCAACCACTCACACATTGGGTGAAGTGTCTTGCCCAAGGACACAACAAATAACCAGGTGTTGAAGCTGAAGTATTTTACAATTCAATAAAATGATTCAGAAGTACAATGAAGGGAAAATGCTTCAGGGTCCCAGTGTGTATGAAACAGGTGCTCTTCCAGGATGTGGACAGGAATCAATAGAGATAAAGATACTGACTTGCAAAAACTGAGTGTCAATGCAGTCAAAAAAGATCATCCGAGGCACTCTGTTATGAAAAAAATCTAAAAATCCTTTATTGTTACATGGATATCCAATGCTTTTCGACACTGGCGTGTCTTCGTCAGGACAGTGCATTGACACCTAAACTCACTTTTTGCAAATCAGTATCTTTATCTCTATCATTAAAATGATTATTTGCCTTCTATTCTGGTTTATTTTTCCATCTTATGTGAAGCCCAAGATAATGAATAAGGTAATTTGTCCAGTGTTGGGTAGTGTTATTTTTTAAGTTAGCTCGTTTCTCCTTTGGAAAAGTAACTTGTTACGTTCCTCCGCTACTTAATTATGAAAGTAATGCATTAGAGTACTCCTCCGTTACCAATAATAATTATGTTTTCCATTTCACTAACCGAGCCGCCGTAGAAGCTAAACCACACAAAAACACTGCTTGGTATCAGTAAATGCTGAGTGATAAATCAGCTTCTCTGAGCTCTATTTATGTTTTTATACTGACAAAAATAAGATGCCTCTTATTGTGGAACAGTCCACAATAAGAGGCATCAACAAGCTAACGTCCTAACACCAATGCAATAGCTGATTGTTGGCGTCAGAGCTAAAGATGAACACAGTAGTTCTTGCAGAGAGTTTGTCAACAAATGCGCTGAGAGGCTCCACTGTTTTGAGAAACATATCAAGTGAATAATGACAGACTCTGATGTAGTAAAGGGCAGCTCCTCTCTGTTGCTCAGACCCATGCGCCCGCTGCAGCGCTCTCGCACACGGAGCAGGAAGTGCTGAGGCTGAGAGAGGAGATGACCCAAACTAACAAGTATACTTAGTTAAAAAAGTAACTAGTACTAGATTGAGCATGCTGAACTCACGCGTTACATTACTAAAAAAAAACTACTAAACTAATCTGAGTAGGAGAGACCGGGGATGATTGTAACACGGGGAGAGTTGAAACAGCACCACTTTGACCAATCAGAGTCCAGATAAGTGTAATATGATCCTATCAATCTGTAGTCATTTCCTCTCTGATCATGTACAGCACATTGCAAGTTGATGCATGCAAATTTTATTTTATCTGTAAAAAACTGGAGAAAGTAATTTTTTGTCTCCTACTTATAAAGACGGACGTGACCTTCCCCATTGTTTCCAGCGCAGGCTAATGAAGCAAATTCATGCTAGCATTTGGAGCGCCGCCATGTTGTTTTTTGGTAACAATTCCATAGGTTTGTGAGTTAGATTCTCTTTTAATGTTGAAAATATTAAAAGTCAAAAAACAGGATGGTGTAGTGAGTGGTAAGACAAGCACACAAGGGCCATATTAACAACACTATTTCCAATAATGAGTTAAAGAGGGGCCAAAAAGTTTACATGTAAGTCAATGGTCACTTCCGGCTTCCGAAAACAATCCCTGTATGGTAGCTAGCTTCGACCAGAGCTAGCCAATTAGCACTCCATCAGTATTATACACTCTATGGTTACAACCCATCCCGCTAGTGGGGTGCTACTACCCCCAACACAGCATTTGTCAAACATTAAACATTAAATGAGAAACTTATGAAAGTAAAGAAAAGGCCACTCTGTAAATTGAAGCAATGATGATTGATACAAAATTGGTCTTGGTTTGGTGAGTTTTATTACATAGAATCCTAAATCTGTTTGTTTTCTGGAATTATAGATAATGCAAAAAATTTAAATTGACAACTTTTGATTTGAAACCACGTCTTGGAGTTGTGTTGGCTTGTTTCTTTGTGTTTTTCACCTTATTGAAATGGGGGTTATAACCAGCTAAGCACCATTCAAGCATACAAGCTTTCTTCTGTGATTTCGGCCGGATGTTTTGGTGAATGGCAGACGAACAGCTGATGCACCGAGGCGTGTCAGCGCTGTTGCTATAGATCACAGATCTGTTACAACACAAGGGAAACATCTGTTTGTGAACATGGTTTTTAATCCATCATAGAAATATTTTTATTTATTTAATACATTCACGTTGCCTTACAAAGCTGCAGACACGACGATACCGCGGCCGCTCGTGTATATCCTCTCTCAAAAGTCACCTTCCCTTCAGAGCTGAGGCGTGTCGAAAAGAGCATATCCGTATTGCTCTTCGGCCGGTAACCGTCGATTTGCGGCTTCCATATTTGCATGGTAATGTGCTCTCTTCAAAAACACATCGCACAAGACCATTGAAAAAAATAATTATATTGATTTTTTCTTTTTTTTAAGATAAGGCTAAGGCTAGGTAATTAATGGCATTGGAGAGTAATTCATTGAGCTGACTAAGGGCACTGATGCTGCCTGTGAATTGCTCTGGGGCATTAGTATTGGCCACATGGAATCCGGACCATAATAAGTTGTTTTTCACCTTGGCTACACAGGTGAAATGGCAATAAGTCACTGTCTCTCTTGCTAGCCACTAACTATGTGCCCAATTTAGCTGACACAGGCCTGCGAGTGTGATTGTATATGTGGACAGCTTCTCCCACTCGTCCTCTTTATCACCCTCCACTGTTTTTAAGCAGAAATACGGCTCACTTTTAAGTCAGGGGTTATCTATTTGCTGTGTGTTTACCCCTCTGGTAATTCCTGTCCTGATGCTATCGGTAGCTTTAGAGAGCCGTATAATCAGCTCATTCTGAGGTGTAGCTCATTGAAACCCAGGGGGTAAAGGGAAAGGAGAAGAGGTAGGCACTGCTTAAGAGAGCTTTTATGGCTTCTTCAAACTACTGCATCTCCATAGAAAGTAATGGGATTGTCGCCATGGAGGTGTTGTGCAATCCTACAGTATATCCATATCGCCAAGTTCAGGCTCAAATGTTTTAAATCGAACAACAAAAATCCACAGTCTGAGGCAAACATTGTTCATAGACTCCCATTTGCTTAGTTGCTTCTACTTGCAAGTAGAAGGTGCTATGGGACAACTGACAAATGCTTTTATGTGAACAATAACACCAGTCTTTTACGCTTTGAAATCTCCATTGGTCTATTATCATGAAATACAACAGAAATACTTCAAAGCTTATTGTTTTTGACAGCAGAATCCTGAGCTCCTAAAGTAGAAGTGATTTCCACTGTATTTGTGCAGACAGAGAATTTTAATTAAGATGTTAAACAGCACTTGTTAATAAGTCTCTATTTTTTCAAAAACACCCTCGACCAAAGATGCACTGAGCTGATAGACCACAAAGACACTCCATATTTAGTTCTTGAACAAGAGTAGACCCCCCTCCACCCATTTTTTTTTTTTTACAAGAGAGGCATTAAAAACATTAAATAAGGAGCTAGTATACATTCCTTTCCAATAGGAGCATCTTTGTTGACATCTTCTTTGACATCTGTGCGCATACGCAAGTGGCTGGATGGCAGAAAAACAAATGCAATGGCTGGCGCGACGAACACTTCCAAGAGATGTAGCGGACAAAATCCCCAATATATAAGCACTTTAGAGTCTGCAGACAGGAGGAGGTTTAAAGAGAAGCTAAAAATCTGTATTGCTGACAAAATCAACGTTTTTCAAGGCCCATATGAGATCTGGGTTGACGGAAAAACTTTGATCCATCTCGCCTCTGTCTTGGCCACAAATCTGCTGGGGAGACATTTTTTTTTCTATTTCATTGAAAGCCCTGGATCCTTTACACATGAAAAATTAAAGGCTTTCAAAAGTCTGGAGGCCTACAATTATTTTATCTCTTCTGCAAAACACAAAGCAGTGATTGTGCTTAAGGCACAGGTCAGATGTGGCCACATCCCCCGCGGAAGAACAGCGGAATCATTACTGCTCACTGCAGCGATCAGTGTCCTTATTTGTTTAGTTATTTAAGGAAATGTAGTGGCTGTTGTACCACAAAAACTATGTGACTCGGATTTTAGCTAGACACTTGAAGAGTTTATTTGCAAAAACAGATAAGTGCCATTGACAAAAATCAACATATACTTGTAGTTTTCTCTTTTTGTAGATGAGATTTTAATCTATTTTAGTGCATCAGAAATATGAAGTCACTCGTTATTGATCAAATTAATTCACCTTTAACTTTACTGGTGCCATCTGCAGAGTACGGTAATACAAATTTAAAACAACTTAGCAAAAAAATTCAAAATGGAGATATCTGCTTTTGCAAACAAACTCTTCACTTGCTTACACTAGCTACGCAAACTTGATTAAAAAAAAAAAAATCTTAGGACTTACCATGAACAAAATGAGCCTTGCAAACTCTGTCAGTTTCTGCCGGAATCCAGGCTTTCTTCGGAGCGTCCGTGTTTAATCTCCCGATTGCCCCATTTCCTTTGTTTTTTGCTGGGGGTGGATCACGTGGTGCCTCCGGTGGATCTTCCCATGACGGCTGTTCCTTAGTGATGCCGTGTTGTTCCACTAGTAGTTCGCGGGGGACTCTCACAGACGTCAGGGTATCTGGACACAAAGACACTCCCCGAGGGAGTGGGACAAGAAACCACATGTGGATAACAATGAACAGACATCGGGTGAGCTAAAGAATAGGCTGGTGGGGAAAATCTGAAAGAGAAGTGTGTGTGTGTTGTAGAGGTAGGAAACAGAGGAGGAGAGGAGCAGAACTAAGAGGTGAAGACCCTGTCCAGGGTCAAACAACCTCCCTGCCTGTCTGGGCTGGCGTTCTGCTCCCCTTCCCTAAACCACCCCCCACACTCATGTGTGTTCATTAACATGCACTGTCCCAACCAAATAAACAATACATAAATAAAATAAAAGCATACACAGCTTCTTCTCACACAGTCACGTGATGCAATGCTACGAAACATAAACCATGATGTCACAAAAGATCCTCCTATACAAGCACACAGTTCTAGTCACTTCAACTGAATGAAAGCAGGGCTTTATGTGCTGGAGAAAACCTAACACTGCACTGTTCATGTAAGCATTCATCCTGTCAATGGTCCGGCCTTGACCTATTGCTCCCTCACACTATGAATCTAACCTTAATTGATTTAGCTGCTAGACACACACAATAGTTTTACAATCTTATTCATCTGAATGTTACAGTACAAATGCAAACTCACCGATAAATGTAAGCTGAGCACGGGCGTATGACGTCAAAGAAAGCCGAAATAAAGTAACCTGTGGTTCTGTCGTTCTGTATGGCATCACTTTGGCTAACTAACCCCTTACTTTCGCCCCTGCATCCACAGCCTCTTTAACAAGCATCGGCCCTTACGCTGACACACACATTACGCCAGCGTGTTTCGCCCTCACCCTGCAGTGTGCCACCTCGTCTCCCCAGTGCACACGCTCCACTTTCCTCTGTCTGTTCGGGTTTGTCTCAGGCTCTCATCACCCGCTCAGCCTTTTGTTCTCCTCGGGTCGAAGACTACAAAGTGATTCTGTCTGCTGCTA
>OMNZ01104422.1:0-23840 GCA_900303255.1 Lesueurigobius sanzi | reverse complement strand
AGCCTTTTTGTGCTGTTTCATTGGTGAATATTGTACATAGCCTTGTTAGTAGGTTTTAAAACTTTACAGTGCACGTGGTCCGTGGAGGCTCCGACGTGTCTGTCACTGCGCGCTGCTGCTGCTCACCAGTCCCCACACTCCCCCTCCCTTCTCTCTCTCTCTCTCTCCTCCGCGGACAGTTGAGGAACACCACGCAGTTATATTCGAGCCACTATCAGACTCTAGTCGGGCTCTCCCGCTCCTGTAAATCTAAACTCCTGCAGTTTACTTACCGGCACCAATGTCATCGGACCAGACAAGTCCCGGTGCTGCTGCTGTCACTTCTTGGCCCCTTTAAGACCAACTGTTCGATGATCTTCCTCTCTTTTTCTTTTGCCTTGTCTTTTCTGCACCTGATTTCTGTCCACTAGCCATGTTTTTTTTCCTTAAATACAATAGGCCTACATCAACAACATCAGTGAATTAACTAGTTTGACGCAAATTTCCCGCTGCTACATAGAGTGTGTCACTGTGCGCTGGGCCAAACCATTTTCTTCTTGAGCGGGGGGAGGTGCGCATGAAAGATAAACATATAAATTCACAAAAATAAAACCATTTTCAGTTATTGAGTAGATTTTAAGTAGAAAGATTCCTTTAAATGCAATATTCAATGATTTTATCAAAATAACACACATGTTTGAGGGGAAAAAAATGTTAATGGTCTTTCATGGGCCCCTATGGGCTCCTAGGTCCTGGGGCCCGGGGCAACAGACCCCTTTGCCCCCCCCTGTCGACGGGCCTGTGTATATTAAAGCAGTACGTACATGTCCTTCCATGCCCTCTAGGGGGCTCCAGTCCCTCCAGCAGGTCCTTCCTGCTCTCAGTCTCAAGGTCTCGTCAGGCCACTGCAGCTCCTTACGCTTTGACAAGTTTATATTCTCCAGCACCTGACCCACATCCACAATCTGAGGGGAACAGAATGCACTGTTAGATACAAGGATAACTGAATACTAATCGTTTAAAGGAAAGGCTCGTTTGTTAGATGTTTTCACAACTTGTGACATGACATCATTATTACTTCAATGTTGGCTTTACATAAGTTTATTTTGGTCCAAAGGAAAACAGGTGGAAACTTGTAACAGTAGCGCTGTTACAAGTGCATCTCCTTTGCTTCAGGCTGATGTACATTGTTAACTGTCACTGTCTAAATAAGCAAATAAATAAACATAAATGAATTGATATCACCCTAAGCACCAATTGCGTGTCAAGTAAAACTGACTATCCAATTTAAATTAATAGTTTCCATGTCCAGGCACCTGTACTCTGTATGAGATGTCGTCCCTGCGCACCGTGGCCACAGTGGGGTTGTGCTGCTGCAGATGGAGGTGATGATGATGATGGTGGCTCAGAGGGTCCGTGACCGTGCTGCACAGACTGTCGTTCCCCAGGAGCCCCACCAGAGTGGTCCTTTTACAGGGCGGGATGCTGTGGCTGGACAGAGAGGCGGAGGGGCCGGAGGGGTCAGAGGTGGAGCCCAGGCGGAGGTGCAGCGTGGTGGGCAGGGCGCGCAGGGACAGCTGGCTGGTGGAGGAGCGTCGGCAGGGCTCCAGGCCGGTGGTGGAGGTGCGCAGAGAGGAGTGTCTGCTGCTGCTGTAGCGATACGAGGATGACTGAGAGGCCATGGAGGCTCGGGCCGGAGAGTGACGCACCAGACTGGACTGGACAGACTGGGCGCTTTGGCTGGTTCCTGGAAAAAGAGAACAGTACATTATGATGTCGATATTAAGACTTTATTGATCTCACAGTGGATTAGGTGTATAGCAGTACGCTGAAGAGTTAGTATCAAAATAAATACAGTATGTCCTACTTATATATACAGTTGTGCTCAAAAGTTTAAATACCTTTTTAATCTTTTGGCCATTTTTCATAGAATCTGAATATCTTTTTTTCCACTCATGGTTAGTGGTTGTGCGAAGCCATTTATGGTCAAAGAACTGAGTTTACTCTTTTGAAATCATAATGAAACAGAAACTCTTTCTTCACCTTCAACTACTGCCAGGAAAATTGTTCAGGAGCAAATAAAAACTCACTTCAGCTGAAATACAGGACTCTCTGACCAAATTGAACTCTGACGTTTGTTTTCAAGATGCACAATATGTAAACTTTTGATCAGAAATATGCTAGTTCCAAGTTGGAAAGCGTAAACAAACAGGTTTTTTGACAATAAATGGCTTCACGCAACCACTAACCATGAGTGAAATATAGGTTTTAGTGCTATCATTCATATTCTATGAAATGCATAAGTTTACCCTGACATTCTGCCTTTTTAGACCAGTCCATCTTTTCCCTTTCATATGAACATGAACATGAACTAAACTGTCCCGTTTGTCCCTGTAGAATGATGTTGGGACAGTTTGAACACAGTTTGAACACCAGTCTCTTACCCAGAGGATGCGGGGGGTAGCTGAGGGGCAGTGAGGGTCCGGACGTCCCACTGTGAGACACTGAGTTCTGCTGAGAGTCCCCCGCCGTCCCGTTCCCACAGGACAGCCCCCCCGCGTCCGGGTCCTCGATGTTCCCTCCACTGTTACAGCCCGCTCCACAGCCCTTACGTAGCCTGAGGAGAGGACAGGAATAGAATATGGGAATAAATTAGATCCATCTGTCAAATTATTAGATGAAATGATCAATGCAGTTGTGGATTTTACAAAGGGCTATTTTCTACATGTTAAGAAAAGAAGTTTAAAAATATCCCGCCGCTGACCTGTGCCAAGTGCTGACCACGAAGTTGCGTATGTTGGCGATGCTGATGGGCCCCCCCAGGATGTGTCCGAGCTGCGGGTGCGAGTTGCAGTAGGACGTGGTCAGCGGGGAGACGTAGATGGGATATCCGATCGGCTGGTCACATGACGAGTTGATCATGTTCCTCAAAGCCTGTTTGGCGTTTTGGATACTTCCTCGTTCTGGGTTTCGGTTTCGAAGGAAAACCAGCTCCTGCTGCTGCCCTGCCCAGAGCCCCCGGACGCACTCTTTATTCACCTGCGAACAGGAAGGAGATGGTTTTATTTGACCGACTAAATGATGCATGCAAAATGTCAGAGGAAAGTGAGGTGTATCTTCCAAGTTTTTTGATGTGGCTATACGTGATCATTTATCTTATCATTGTGTTGTTATTTTACTTTTAAAACCAAGAAAAATATATGCTCAATAAACAGCCTTTTGAGAACTTTATTTACTTTATATTAAGTATTTAATCATAATTATATTTTTAAGAAATAGTATGAAAAAAATATTCTTAAAAAGTTCTACACCAGATTAATTTTTTTCTAGCAGTGGAATCAAATGTGTTTTGTCCTTCAATATATTGTAATAACTGATGCATTAGGAATGTTAGGCATGAGTTTGGACCACAAATAGCCATTTTATAATCTAGAAACTAGGCCTTTAATGTACGCCACTAGCTTCATGAGTCGTCCCCGGGTGCTCACCTTGATGACCCTGAAGCTGAGGTAGCGCCTGTTTAACATGATGATCTTGTACTCGTTGGTGCCTTCGTCCAGGACGTGGCGCAGGGCGAGCAGCGACTGGGCGTTGGACAGGACAGCGCTCCTCCAGGCCGGGTCCCCCTCGTGTGCAATCACCAGGTTCTGCTCGTGGGAGGAGATGGCCTCGTACAGGACGGCCGGCTCGTCGTACTCGTCCGGAGAGGTGAAATGGTCCTGGGAACAACAACAAGAAAAGAAACAGAATGAGGAAAAACTATTACTAAAGTGGCAAATATATGTGTGCAACATGAATCATACTTTAGCTTGAAACATACAGTAAGTAGTACAAATTGTACAGTTTTATTATATTCAATGGGTTTATTTGAATGCGTCCTTTGAATATTTAAGCACAGTTATCTGTATATGGACTTACCTGGTGCAGTTTGAGGGACATTCGTATTCCAGGCACCACCACCTTCCTGAGCAGCTCCATGTCGGCGAAGATCCACTCGTCTCTGATCGAGGAGATCCGAAAATCTCCTTTGAACAAGGCATGGAGTCCATACAGGAAGGACTCCAGGTTACTGCGATGAATAGGCAAGAACAAGTAAGTTACTTTGGTCAACTTTTTGCCTTACTGGCATTCTTTCATTATACAGTTAAAAAAAACAAAGATCAACATCAATGAAGAGGGTTCTTTGGGGATAAATGTGTAATTTCAGTAGAGAATATGAATGGAGGTAACTGACCTGGACATATGGTGGGCAGCAGTCCCCAGAGCTCTCCGTCCCAGGACACACAGACCGAAGCACAGCAGAACCAGAGCAGAGTCCTTCTCGCTCTCCAGAGGCTAGAGCAAAAACAGAAATATTACAACTTAACTTTTGTTTGTTGGAGTGTTTTTCTATTCAAGGCAGTTGTGTCAAGGCCTATTAAATCCCAGATCCGTTACTAAAAGAAGTACCACATCCCCTCTAGCTTTACCTTAGTCCTGCGCGAGTTGCAGTACTGGATCCAGCCCAGGTAGACGCTGCAGAAGCTGTCCCGGGAGATCCCAGCAAGTCTGTGGTCGTAATCCTCGTCGATATTGGGGTTAAAGGTCGGGTCCAGGTCCACATAGTTCCTCTCGGTGCAACCTCTAAGACCGTCCCTCATGGTCTCATTGGCCAGCCACTCCTCCAGTTTGGGGGATTCCACAACATAGTAGATAATACCCTGAATGCGAAGAAGAAGTATTTAGATTTAGAAGGTAACAGCGACACACTCTAGTGACTTAGGAGGCGAGACACATCAATGAAAATTCACATTTCACCTTCTTTTTTTAAGTGAAAAACTCAATAAATCAGGCTAGGTATTAAATATTGAAGTTTTACTTAGAACATACATTCAAAGCATTGCTAAGTCCAAGACTAGAAGGGTTGGAGTCTATAGGAGCTAGTAGCTACTAAAGTGGAGATGTTGTTGCCACAATGAGAAGATTTAAATTTAGATTTAGATTTATTTGTCATTGTCACAAATGGCAACGAAATTACATTTAGAGCATCACTCAATCAATCAATCAATCCGTGGCACTGATGTTAGTGCCTTATCAAAAGTCTAGGTGCAAAAAGTAAACAAATACACATTAGCACATAGAATGTAAACAATACTCAAAGGTAGGGGCATGTAAACATAAAGACACGACAAATGCAGACACAGAAAAATGCATTTTGAGAAAGTTGTCATTGAAGTTTAAATTCCCATAGACCTATTGAGAAATGTTGAATCAGCAAAAATTACGGCTGAAACAACTAATCTATTACTAGTAACTAGTAATAGATTACTATTTAGTAATCGGTTAATCGTTTTCCAGAAAGAATAGTCAGATTTTTCACTAAGACAGAGCCAGAATTACAATAAAAGTTAGTATTTTTGATGAAAACCCTTTGTCTTTGAAAAGGTAGGGTGTTTTTTTTTTTTTAGTAAAAACATGTCCAAATGTAACATTTACATGATTTGAAAGTTATTTATGTGGTGCAGCCTTCAGTAGTTTAATTTCAGTCCCTGAATTCTGGATGTTCTTAGCTTTCAAATGATGAATGTCATGTTCACATACATGTGGCCAACCACTAAGAGCTTTCAACAAACATTATATTTAACTATTCTCTATCAAAATGCCCTCAACCAACATTTCTTTAGCTTCATGAAGTTAATCCTAATCGAGTTAGTCCCTCGAGAGGTGTTCCAGGCACATCCCACTGGGAGGAGGCCCCGGGGAAGGCAAGGGGAAAGACAATGGGCCCCATCTTGGCGATCAAGGCCTACTCGATCTCGGTCTTCCCTGGCGGCACGCTTCGTCTTGACCAAGACCAAGACCAAGTAGACCTTGATTGCCAAGATGGGGCCCAATGTCTTTAAGCTGGCCTGGGAATGCCTTGGGATCCCCCAGGAAAAGCTGAAGCAGGTGTGCGTGGATCGGGAAGTCTGGGCCTCTCTGCTCAGACTGTTGCCCCCGCGACCCGACTCCGGATAAAGCCGAAGAAAATGGATGGATGAAGTTACAAATTTGTAAAAAAAAAAACAAAAAAAAAAAAAAAAACAATTTTCACACTTTTCTCAGCCAAACGATCGGCCAATTAATCGATTGCCAAAATAACCGTTAGTTGCAGCCCTTTATTGTAAAGATTAGGTAACGTATGGGTTTCCAGGTGAAAGTGTATGCCAAGAGAGCAAACTGGCCTAAAAAGTATTGCCTGCAGTGTCTCCCCTTGAGTTGAACTTACAGCCCAGTAAAATATGACAAAGTAATGAGACATATCCACTGACCTTAACATAGTACGTGGTGAGTATCCTCCTCAGGTCAAACACCTGCAGCATGGAGGCGGCGCTGTTGTCCGTGATGCTGTAGCCCTCCAGGACGTACTTAGTGACCAGCACCTCCCAGGCCAACCAGCGCTGACCGAAGGCAGCGTTGAAGGACAGGAGGTGAGGCATGTGTCCCGGCTCACAACAGCAGCACCCCTCGTCCTCCTCCACGCCCTCAGTGATCGCCTCCACCTCCCGCTGCTGACAGTATGTGCCTGTGGAGGGGAGGGAACTTTTCATTATGCATTTTATACAGGGATAAACAATAATAAGTACATTACAGCCTATATTAGTCATTAAAATGTAGGAATGTGAAGAGGCAGTGCTAATATGACAACTGGGGAAAATAAGGAGCTTCATGAGTTTCTTTGTATGACTTCTATTGGATTGTGGGCAAGTAGAAATCCGCAAGTTAACAAATGCTGTGTGCCTTTAATGCGTGTATGGACTAGTTTCTCTCACCTCTGAACTCCAGCCCTCGGAGTTGAAAGGTCACCAGCCCGTTGCCGATCTCGATGAGGTGGACCAAGGCGTTGAGATAGTCCGAGGCCAGGATGAAGCAGTCCCCGGTGCTGAAGTTCCCCCAGCGTCCGAGCAGCAGGTCTCCGCACAGACTGTGCTGCAGCGACCGCGTCAGGTGCTCGTAGAAGATGGAGTTCAGGTTGTTGTCGTCAGAACCTGGGAACAACAACGGAGAAGGTTAATAATATAATACCTGATTTATTGAGTGCTGAACCCAAAAAACAAGGCAAAATTTGATGTTTTACAGATGAATTCAAAAATGTAAAAAACAGCATTGCACACTCCAATAGCCGATGTCCAAAGGTATATTCTTGAATAATTAATAATATTAATAAATACAGTATACCTTTGGACATCTGCTTTTTTACGTTTTGAAGATAGACATCTGCACCTCTAACATACACTTCTGGTGTGCGTTCCTCTTCCTTCTTAAAGATTTATTCACGAATAAGTAGTATACTAAATAAGATATCCAAAGTCCCCTCTGAACAAATCTTTGTAACTAATATATCAATAAAATAAAACCATGCATTAAAACCTGTCTCAATCCATTATTTATATTTCAGCGCCAAAAATATAGACAGAAAATACATTTTTCCTCATATTTGTCAGTAATACACAGCAAAAGTTTCAAATATAGATCACTCTATTCACCTGCAGTAACTCATGTTCTTACCTGGATTCCTGTCCAGCTGATGTGCCAGTCTCGTATTGGAGTGGTCCACCCTTTTAGTGCTGCACAGACAGAGACGTTTAAGCACACACAAAACGATACAAGCTGGATCTCAAAGTCAACAGTGACATTTCCACTCACTTATAGTCCCTTTCCCAGAACTTGACCGGACGCACGTAGGAGGTGATGAAGATGGCACTGCCCAGGAAAGGGTTGAGGGGAGTGGAGAAGATGGCGGACACAGCGGCCTGAACAAACAGCATGGCAGAGTCTGGAGCGACCGTGGTCAAGGCATTTCATAGATAAATTTGTGAATTCCTTGGATTAGTTGAACATTCAAATGTAAAGTATTATAGGAAGTTAATCAAGAAAATGAATAAAAAGTCAAAGTTTTATATCTTCAGGTCTAACATGCTTGCATCATTTGCAGATAAGGTAAGTATCAGCCGGTGTCTAAAAGTAGAAGCTCATTATCGCGTTTGGAATTAACATTTACAGGATGTGTCATTTTAAACACTGGCTTGATCTAAGATGTATCACCTGATACATCTGTTATTTCAGGGTGTAATGTATCAGATGTAACAGATTTTAGGTGAATAACTTTTTAAATGTGGAGTTCAGTATTGCATTGCTAAAGAAAAATATAGAAAAAATGACTTGTGTTGAAAATGTATTATAGCTATGTAACATATGGTGTATTTCACATGAATAAACTTTACTGAAATATTTGTAAAAGATACTTCAACAATGCTATTCACATCACACCAATGGAGCACCACAATCCCGCCCCTTTGGCTGCTGCCAGAAGTAAAAAAATTAAAATAATGTTTAAAAGATAGCCCCTCCTCAACCCACCACCTTATCGCCACATTACCCGAATGATCCTGTGAGCTCTGTTGTCTGGGGCATTATGCTCCTGTAGGGTCTCTCAGGGCAAACAGGTCCTAGGTGACCGGTCAGACTAAGAGCGGTTCAGAGGCCCCTTATGATGAGACCATCAAGGACTGTTACGTCGCCCAGAGGTGAACAAGCATCATGGGGCTGTCCTCCTGTGGACCCACCACCTGCAGGAGGAGCCATAACGGACTGGTGCAATGTGAGCCGGGCCGCTGGCCCTGCGACCCGGCAACGGATAATCGGAAGAAGATGGATGGACGGAAGAACGATAGCAGTTAATCAGCAACGTGGTGACTTATGGGCATAAAACATACAATAATAAATTAAAGTTGTATCCAAAACTATATAAACCAAAAAGTTATAAAAGCATTTTGCTGTGTTTTCAAGTATTTACTATTTTCTTGCTTGTAAAATATCCACGCTATGGTCAGCAGTTGGCACAGAGCTGATTAGCCGTCGTTGTGCTTTTAAACTCTACAACACCAATTTTGTGAAAAGTCTATGGAGATTTTTAATGGAATTTTTACTTCCGGCAGCAGGCAGTAGGTGGGACTGTGGTGCTCCATTAGGCCAGTGGTTCACAAACTGTGAGAAGTTAGCTGGGGGCCCAAAGATGATTTCAAGCTATAAAAAGTAATGAAATAGATGGTGAAAATACCCTAATTCTTAGTTAAAACAGCATATATATTTGTCAATTAAGATCAAATTCTGAAGGAAAAATGCAATTTAAATGGTTTTTTCTTGATACCATCCATATTACGAATTAGTTTTTACAATGGGGGTCCCAGATTGTTCAAATGTCATTTTGAGGGTTCCTTTCTCAAAGGTTTAGGAACCCCTGAATTATGTTATGATTACGGAGTATGATTTGCTTTATAGAGTTTAAATCTTATACCTGAGAATAAACCGCTGCAAAACTACAGATAACATCGATATACCGCGGCACAGAAAGGATACGAGGCACAGCGAAGGGTTGGGCAAAGGCGTGAAAGGCCGAGCCCCATGTGATCTGCCATGGTGCGATGTATGTGTAGACAAAGTGCAACTTGTAAAACAGCTCCCACATCTGCAACAAGAAAACAGCACAAAGACAGTTAACATTCAACATTACCCTCTCCCTTCCAAGCAATAAGATTATCATCATTAAAATCTAGTGATCATTATGAACAATACACATCATCTCCACATAAAAACCTAAACGTATGCTCGTCTTACCTTGCTGAATACTATAGACATGAGGAAGAGGTCGAGCAGCAGCGTTTCGGACAGGTGTTTGTAGTCGAAGGTGAAGAAGAGGACGGTGAAGAGGATGGTGATGTACTGATACGTGGGACTGCTGTAGCACGAGCGCAGCAGCTTCAGGCCTGCCACAGTGATCATCAGGGCTCCCACCCTAAAGCAGAACAACAAGTGTGGGTGAAGAGGGAGTCAGTCTCTGGTTTAGTCCTGATTTAGTTTCAGTTTGTTCAGACATCTTGGAAAAATCTCGGATAAAAATACAACATTACAGTCTGAAATGTCTGAAAGGGAATAAGAAGTCTAAGCTTATTGTGCACATCCCGGCTACATTCTTTACTATACCACATTAGAAATTGGAAATAGCTAACTCATACTATTCACAAGTAATACAATACCTTCCAATGTTAACCCCAACAACAGAAATACAATACTAGTTCTGGATTACACCCACCAAGGACAATGTTTTGTAATCATTGTTCCTGATAATGTCACTTCAGACCTGGGTAATCATCAATTTGACCTATTGTAGCCCACTTCAGACAGTTCCTAGTGGGTCAGATATTAACAGAACTAGGTGTGTGGATTGAACATGATTGACCAGGCCAAAACAAGCTGGACATGCAGGATTATTCCTTACTCTGTGTCCAGTCTCTTTGGGCTGGCAAGCTCCCTGGCGCTCCCGCTCAGCTCGTTGAGAATGACCAGGGGATAAAGTACGTTCTTCTCCAGAAACAGCAGCCACACGTGAAGCTTCTCGAACCACATGACGTGGGCCGCATCTGTGGAGATGCGCAACATGCACGTGTTAATATTTAATGACGTCTCTGTGGAACCTATGAATAGTCTGTTGCCGACAGCAGACACTTGGCAGTGTCTTGGCAGTTTGAAGACATGAGCATATTCTAAAACAGTGGCTCTCAACTGGAGGGTCGGGCCCGAGAGTGGGTCGGGGAGGCATGTTCAGTCTTTCTCAGGGAACAATTTTATTTGATGAATTACACAGAAAAAAATATATTTGAGTCATTTTGACTTGCTTGGTAAAACAAAATCTGATAAATGATGCTAAACTAAACATGATTTCTGAACAGAATCATGGAACATGAATTTGGAAACTACGTGTTCAGTCTTGTGCGTTGCAGTCTCAAAGGATGACTTTGCAAAGCCTCATCTGAGTGGTCAATATGAAGGCTCATATTTCACTGGTGGAAATGCAATAAGGAGCGCATTATTTGGATTTCCTCAATTTTTTCTTCGTTTTTAAGGAACAACGCTGACAAACGGCGATATTTAGCGGTCACCTCGTACGCTACAGGACACGGTCTATCTCTTACCTCCGCGCACCCCTCTTTCTCCCTGTCTATCGCACACTATCCAAGTCTACGCGCTCTCTCTGTTTATGACATGAGCATGCGGGCATCCTCGCCGTGATGAAATAGGTTAGTCCAAAAGTGAAACCACAAGGCTCTGTAATGTTTGCTTTGGGGAGGGCTCAGAAGCCGCGGTCAGAGAATTACGGCTTGATTTTCAATCCTTCAAAATTTCCTGTCAGAGCTGAAAATAATCCCTAAATGACAGAGAACTTTTGGTTAATGTAACCTCTGGCCCCAAAGCTGTACCAGTTGAGAATCACTGTTCTAAAAGATAATACAAAATGTGTCTAATTTAAAGGCCCTTTTGCTAATCTACTAGAAACAACTGTATAGGAATGGAGTAATTGGAATGGGACAATTGCCACAACAGACAAAGTAATATACTAGACTTGAGCACATTTTGAATAGACTACGTTGCGTCTCAGAAAACCATATGAAACATTGATGCGTTAGGCACTTACCCCTGACTTCAAACTGGTAGTACTCCTTAGTTTTGAGTAAAGGGTGAGAGAAGCAGTACCAGGGCAGCTGCTTACGAAATTGAGGCAGAAGATAATGAGTGAGGAGCCCCACTGCCCCCAACAGGCCGTACAGGACATAACTCAGGAACGGCTGAGGGGACAGACAGAATAACATTATCATTTCATTAACATTTAAAAGAGCAAGACATTTCGGAGCTGCGTATTCGAGACACACTGTGCATTCGGTTTTAAATAGCATACATTTTCTTATCATAGGAGGGAACCAAACACATATTGTAGCTTTGTGACAGCGTCCTCAATCACAGTTTAAAGGAATTGACAGTGTTTTCAGCATTTTCAACTTTAGATATTTTACTTCTGAGTGTGTGTGTGTATTTCTGATGTGAAAAGATATCTAAAAGGTTCTATCTTCCATATCGCATACCATTTTTCATTCTATACATAAGCCTTAATGTTGTCAAACTGATAGTAACACTGTAGAAATTACACTCCTTTGGGTTCTGCTGCCAGGCTGTTGCTCTGCTATTGCTGTGACACCAACTGCATGCCCTCTATCAAATAATCAGATAAAAAACAAACAAACAAACACACACACACAAATCAATCCAGTCTCTACCTGTAGTGCAATAAAGACAGTGCTGACGTGAATGGCGAAGTAAAGGACAGCAATAACCACACACACAATCAGGTCTGACTGGAGTCGCTCATTCTGTAACAGAGGAAAATATCACAAAACAAAACAACACCCATTAAAAATCCATATTTATTACAAGTAGAGAGATATACATGTGGATGCTTGATTGAAAGTGCACTCAATGAGCAGAAATGCTATACACAGTGAATACAAAATGGATGAATGTGGTATCAACCGAATGACGCATAAGTGGTGTCTAAAAGTCAGAGGGCAACTCACCACTGACGCCCTGAGTTTGTCTGGTAAAGGGTCGTGCACTTCTGACAAAGGGTCTTCAGGGTTTTTGTCTTTCAAATTAGGTATCATCTTGGATTGTATCAATGAACTGAAAAACAACCAACCAGGAAAAGGTCACAATAAGTCGACGAAGGAGAATGAATAGAAAACCTGAAGGACTTTTTGACTTTGAATGCGTTCCATGATGGATACAGTTCTAGTAGATTCAACCACAAGTGCAAAAGTCCATGTGTGGAGCTAATAATAAAGTCTGCAGGTCACATCCCCGACACTGGACAGAACATGTTAATTAATGTGACTCACATGAGGACAGAGGGGTCACTGCTCTGTCGGCTCAAGTGGTACGACACTGCCACCAAGAGGCCGCAGAAAACGGAAAACAACACGGGGATGTGGTGAGGCTCCCAGGTTTCCTAGAAAAGTATATAAAATGTTATGTTAGTATAGAAGACAGAGTAAATGGGTACATGTAGTTCTTTAACAGAAAATAGACAGAGTAGTAATATAATCAAACAATAGCCTGATTTTGGCGTAAGAGTGACAGGCCCTCCTTTAGTATAATGTAAACATGTTGAAATAATACTGTGCATCTAATTATAAAGTATTTATCAATTTCATGAATTGCAGGCTAGTTTTGGGGCATTTTCTGTGACTGTCACTCTGAAAAGTGACCCTAAACCCAGCCCTGTGAAGAATTGGGATGATAGAAATGCATTAGGAAACTTTAGAACTTTAGAATTAGAAGAGTTTGGACCACAACTAACAATTTAATTTACTCGTCTCTTTCATTTAGCCTGGCTCTGCCAGACTAACTTCCCGTGTATTCGACATGGAAGTTATTCGTTTGTGCAGAAAGGAAGTGGGTCTGGCTAGCCAGGCCATCCTTCATTGCTTGTAAGAAAAAAAAAGTATGGGGCCTTTAAGCTGGCAGTTGTTTTTGACCCGTCCTCGTTCGAGGCTGAAAACCAGAGGTGACAGGGCGTTTTCAGTCGCTGGACCTAAACTTTGGAATGAACTCCCTCTGAGCATTCTGTTTGAGTTGGCTTTCAATCTGAGTTGAGCTGCTTTGCATCTGTTTTACAATTGTATTTTATGATCTGTACAGCACTTTGGGCAGTGTTGACAGTATTTAAATGTGCTTTATAAACAAACCTTGTTCTTGAACACACCTAAAGTGACACCAGTATAGTGTACATAAAGCAACATACAGAATGTGTGAACTCCCTAATAGTACTAAACTGCAAAACGTAATCTAAAAATAATTCAAATTTTCCTAAAACAAATGTATTTGACGATGATTGGAGGAGGCAAGTAAATTGATCTGCCAATGAATCAAGTATTTTTGCACTTAAAAGAAGAAAAGCATCCAATTTCAAGATCATTTTACTTACCTCCTCAAATCAAGGGCAAATACATTTAATTCAAGAATATTTTACTTTTTGCAGTGCAGTATTTAAAGTATAAATAAGTATGTACTTATTACTGGACAAACAGTAGATGGCATGTACTGTATATTATGGTATAGATATGGTATATTTCTGATAGAAAAAAGAAAAATGTCTAAGGAGTTTATTTAGTTTGTATTTGTGTAATTTACGAGTTGCTTATATTGAACTGACTTGAACAGCCCTTGGGAGATGCCCCTCCCTCGAGCCTGCTTTACAGATTCTGCTACTCTTGTGTTGTAAAGTCACATATATGATTGATAGCTGGTACGACTGACACAATGATCAGGCAATAAAAATTTGACGTGCAATGACAACACACCCCCAGGGCCAGCTGTGTTTCAACAGCTCCCCCTGTGTTTCAGCCAATCAAAAGCACAGGTTTATGTGTCCTAACATCACAAAAATGCTGCATTCATCCTTTCTAAAATGTATTACAGTGCAATTGATATGCGCTCGAGAGAGATACAGAAGGCCCTGACCCCACCTCCATCTAGCCACTTCCCTTTAAGAAGTCTCCTCTGTCGTTGCGCTCACCTTGAGGGCTCCGTAGCAGAAGCCGTAAAGCAGAGCGACTGTGACGACGCTGCGGAGGATGCTGTACAGCGCAGACAGGAGACTCGTGGACGCTGCAAAGACACAACGTCAGCAATGACAACAATAAACAGCACACGGATCGAGGAGGCAGAATGCAAATCAGTTTATGGGCTTCTTATGGACCAAATATTTCATCATTCACATCATCATCATCACAGGGAGACATGTGCATTACAGCAGAATAATTTAAACAGGGGTGTTATGCGGGGGTGTTTGGTAACAATCTCAAACACATCTTGATCATGATTTGACACTTTGTCATTTTAGCTCCTCCTCCTGCTCCCTTGCTGGTACAGTGAAGCTATGTCAGATGTTTTTAAAATTATAAAACTTTGCCAGAGATTGAGAGGTAAGTGCAGCATTTCCTGGATGCAAAGGAACGCTACCAGGGAAAGATAAATTATGCAAACATACGTGAGTGGCTCAAAACACAACAGTAGTTATGTTTGTGATAAAAGAAGAAGATTGTAACATGCTTAAAAAACACTAAAAAGTCGATTTTTCTGACCCCTTAAAAATGATCTAATTGCCATTTTGTTAACAAGTATTCAATTTGAGATTAAGATCAGGTTCACAGTGGACATTATAAACATGTCCAATAGTCTTAATTTTAGTTTAGCCTTGGTCTACTACTGGTTTAGCAGTGTCTGTTCAGGCCTCAACGAGGAACTGTTGGGTGACTCACCATTTCCCCCGAACACGTGGATGTCCAGCTGCTCAAACAAATACATGACGAAAGTGTTGACTTGCGGCAACAGCCCCACGAAGAAAATGATCGGAAAACACAGAGTGAACACTGCGGAAATAAAGACGATCAATGTATTAAAGGCCTGCTATCTTTTTGCTATTTTTTACTAGTGGAACACCTAGTTTACAATATACTGAATGAGGATGAAATCTAAGAAATGTGTGGAAAGAATATTGATCATCTAATTTCAGTATATAACATTTGTATCAATCTAGTACAGGTAAATAAATCTAGTATATTTGCTGTATTCATAAAAAAAAACATTTTTATGTATTTGTAGACAATGCAAAATAAGCTTGCAGGTCGAAGGAGGAGAATGCACTAATAACACACTTTAATATATTGGTGGTTTTTAGGTCGCCCTCTGTGGCTTTAGTTGTAATGTAGTTTATTTCTGGAACAGAGGTAATTTTAGGATCATTGAGTTTTACACTCACTTTTTACACACTTTTTAGTAGAAAGTAGAGATTTTTCTTGATGCAAAACGCCAGAAGACGCTGTCCACCAAGTGACTTATAATGGGAACATGAGTGAATTGTGTCTTGACCTAGTAACTGCCAGACCGAGCTCACACGCTGAAGGCCCGAGGGGGTGGGGGGTGTATGGCACGTACCAATGACGAGGTCCCGGGCCGACCCCAGGATGAGGGAGCTGGTGAGGGCCACTCCATATAGAGTGAAGCGCGACGAGGTGGTCCTCGCACTGCCGTAGTCCAGCAGCCAAATGAGGCCACAGCAGAGGCAGAAGTACACGGGCCGGCTGTACGCAATGATACGGTTATGGCCCTGGAGGGAAGAGAGAGAGAAATGAGTGGCATCAATGTAAACTCTATTGAATCACAAACACAGGGGACAACAGTACAGCAAATTAATAAAGTCGCAACAGAGGTCTGAGGCCAGTGATGGACAGGAGGTGGCTATATGAATTACTTAAAATAATATAGTATTTCAACATGCAATTTACTTCAACAAACTCTTTAGTAAGTAGTGTATTTGTTTTAAAAGCTTTAAAAGACACTGCAGTTATTGGAAGTTTTTTTTTTTATTATTTTGTATTTTCATATAAAAGTTAGGTATTTTATGAATAAAAATGGGCAAAACTGCCTATACTGTATTTTTGGTGGCAAAATATATAATAGTTAGTGGCAGCTTTGAATTTATGGTTTTATTTTGTTGATATAAAGATTTGTTCAAAGGAGATTTGAGATATTTTAAACTAATTATTAGCGAATGAATTTGTAAAAAAAAACAAAAAAACATTTTGCCTCAATTTTTGTGGTTCAAAATAGGGCTAGAAATTGGCCCCGGTCTACAACAACATCCTTAGACAGAAACCTCACCTATGTCATGCTAATGAAGCTGGCAGGACCATAGACAGGTGTTAATAGCCTTAGAACAAAGCCCAGGTTGAATCAACAAGAAGGTAATGAGGAGTAATCAAGGTGTGAATAGGCCAATGTGTTTGTTTCAACCTTTAGAACCAAGAGAGTTGGTACTTCGAGGTCAACTCCTCCTACTGGTTTCTCCTTAAGAGACCCACAAGCGTGTCAATTCTGTTAATTCGCTGACGAAGCTTTTAGGATAAAGCGCGTCCTACACTTCAACTACAGAGTACAGATAAAGACTGAAGAATCTTAGCCTAGGAATTGAATACTGAAAAATCCCTCTGAACAAATCTTAGTACAAGACTGGAAAGTTTGGAGTCTGTAGGAGCTACTAAAGTAGAGATGTTGTTGCCGCAATGTGAGAAAGTACAGTTTGAGAAAATGTCATTGAAATTACAATTTCCCATACAGTTCAATGGAGAAACATTGATCGGGTTTTAATAATTACACTCCTTATTGTAAATATCCTGACATTTATTTGTTTCCAGGTGAAAGTTGATATGTAAAGGGAGCAAACTGGCCAAAAGCCTGAAAAGTCTAGTTATTAGTTGGAGGTTGGTAATGTTGAGCATGTTTTTCCATATCATTGTTCAAAATGTGTAGGCAATTTTCTGTAGTTTTTACTTTTTAAATAGCTAGTTTAACAGACTCAGTTCAAGCTTACTGAATCTACTGTAGATGGGAAGGCTGGAAACGTGGGCGGGCACATATTAAAGTTACAGCTTTTATTGGTTTTGTTTGGGCGAACAAGAAACAAATTCGCATGAGCTGAGACAACCCTTGTCCGTCGCTTGAGCCAGACCTGGTACTCAATCTAGTTTGCGTGCCATCACACTAAAAAAGACATGATTTACTGCTATCTGCGCCAATGATGAGGTAAAACGAGGTTAAGAAAGCGAAATACAGAGCGGGGATATGGTGACAGAGACCGGAGGGAGCAGGTTGTGGTCTTGACTGTGGCCTGGCTATTTAAAGCTAGTGCCTGCAGCCGAGTGGAGCAGCATTAATAAAAGACGCCGTTTCGGAGCAGGCTACTGACGCACGAGAGGACAACACGGCGCACAGCAGAGGGGAGAGGTAATAGGAAGGTAACGACGCTGGATAAAGGGAACTGAGGAGTGGTAGTGTCTAGCCGTGTGTGTTTATGGACTATTCAATTGAACAAAAGAGAGTTAAGACCATAAATACTCACGTGACGAGGCGAAGAGGAGTCTGGCTGAACGCTCTGTGGAAAGATGATTAGTAGGCTGTTTATCTTAAAATGACAACAAATATTTCCTTATAATAATAAGTACTTCAGTTGGTCAAAATCACATTATTTTATGGCACAGTTGATGCGTGGAAGCCTGATTTACACCTAGGGATGTCACCATTCAAAATATCTAAAAATTTTACAATATTGTCTTCAAACTTGAGATTAAGGCCAGGTGTAGGCCATATTTAGACCAGGTTTAGGCCAGGTGTAGGCCATGTTTAGACCAGGTTTAGGCCAGGTGTAGGCCAGGTTTAGACCATGTTTAGATCATGTGTATGCCAGGTTTAGGCCATGTTTAGACCAGGTGTAGGCCAGGTTTAGACCAGGTTTAGGCCATATTTAGACCAGGTTTAGACCAGGTGTAGGCCATATTTAGACCAGGTTTAGGCTTGGTTTAGACCAGGTTTAGGCTTGGTTTAGGCCATATTTAGACCAGGTGTAGGCCAGGTCTAGGCCAAGTTTAGACCACACTAGACACTGGCTCATGAGAAACGATTAACCTTGAGCCCTAAAATGCTAACGATTAACATACCAAGCTTTTATAATCGTGTCATCTTAAAACCAGTTAATCTTGACATCCCTATTTACACCATAGCTCTGTACTTTAAATGCAACAATTGCGCTCACTTTCTGTAACTGAATTTAGCGCATGTTCATCGTTCGCCAACAGGGAAGTAAGAGCCTAAATCAATGCAATTCACTTCACGCCTCTCATGAACATTGGTGTATGGGAGGTATTATGGGAGCTAGAAATGAGTTAGGGCAAGGGCTAATGGTTTATCTTTAATTGCATCCTGCATTCACTTTTTAAAAAGAGGGAAAATCAGGTACCACAGCTTTATTCTACAGCCAAACCCTCCATTTTCTACATGTAAATTGAAGATATAATGATATAATACAGAGCTGAACTTTATTTATTGATTTATTTGAGCATCGGTGTATCAAACTACTTCTAATCTAATCTTTGCACTTTGGTCTCTACGGTACCTTCAGTAGTGAGTATTGGCAGCTTGCTATGACGAGGCAGAACTGAAAGACCCAAATGTCGGTAAAGAAGCCGTTGACGAGCAGCACCGAGCCCAGAAAGGCCACGAGGACGGCCAGCACCACGGCCAAGACGTTTTCTAAAACCTCTCTGTTCCTGTAACACAAGACACGACTAATGTCAATGATCGAGGGCAAACGCAACCAATTCAAGAAAATGTTACTTATTTGTACATTACTTTGTGCAGTGTAGCGTAACTCTGATTTGACATACCTATCAAACAGAGCCAGCAGAGTGAGGCGGTCGAAGTGCAGGCCGACCCAGAGGTAAGGCAGGAGCCACAGTCTGTAGTACTGCCTTTGTTTCCCAGCAGCAGCAGAGCCACTGGATGAGTCCTGTCCCAGCGGAGCGTCCTGCAGCTCTGGGCTCATGTCCTGCTGCTCCAAAAGCTCCGGGTCCATGGTCAACAGTCGGTTCAGGCGGATCTGTCACAGGGAGAGGTACAGGGGAGTAAGTCGATTTAAAAACTGTGTCAACGCTAAGAGGGCAAAAATACAACAAAAACATCTATACACTGAGAAATATTACTGTTGGTATTGAGTATTATGCTACGACATACAAATCCTCATCATTTTAGACTTTTTACAAAATTTTAGATCAGTGGTTTAGCTACTGTGACAACGCAGTTTCCCTTGTGGATCAATAAAATCTGTCTCGGTCTATGTCCAAGTTCTCAACTGGTACAGCATCAGGACCCACCATCACCGCAGCATGACCAGTCGCGACCCAAATAAGAATTTAATCA
Organism: Lesueurigobius sanzi; assembly: GCA_900303255.1. Classification (NCBI taxonomy): domain Eukaryota; kingdom Metazoa; phylum Chordata; class Actinopteri; order Gobiiformes; family Gobiidae; genus Lesueurigobius; species Lesueurigobius sanzi. The sequence continues at coordinate 4,199 of OMNZ01104422.1, read as the reverse complement.
TGTAAAATATGATATTTTCCCCACACATATCGTTGAATTAACAGCTACACAGACTACACAAAAAAAGCAAAAGTTTATTCTTAATACTGTGTCAAGATGAGGTCCAGTCCACCCACTCTGTGCCATCTGGACGCTCAGTGCACAAATGCTATCAAGGTTTCGGTCAAATGATCATCTAACAATAAAATGACAAATGGGCACTTTTTAGGCACCAGATTGCAAAAGTCAGAACAGCTCCGTGTCCGGGGAAACTAACAGACAAAGCAGATGGCGCGTAATGAGTAAGGAAACCATTTAGCCAACAAACGGGCTACATGATATTCCATTTTTCAATAGATGACACATTTTAAACAATTTTCATTTTGTGTAGATGTGAATGTTGGACTCACCAGGTCATGAGGATAAAAGCGAACTGAGGTAGAACTGGAGAGGTGGGAGTCCGTGTCCCTGCAAGACATAGAACAGCAAATGTAATCAGTAAAAAAGGCAAAAACAGAGTGATGGCGTGGTATTGTAACATCCTTAAAGTTTGTAAAGCCATTATTTTGAACTGCATAAGATTAAAAAGCACATTTGGTAATGCTGGCAGGTTTGGCCGACATATACAGTAACCTGGAACGTTCCGCAGTGAGGCTTTAAGTCTAAATCGTTAATGAGCTTTCATTACTCACCATACATTGTTTGATGCTCGTCTAGTTGCAGGTTCGAAGTTTACCAAGGACATGTCGCACCCGCCGGCTTCATACAGAGAAGGAGTGATTTTTCCTACAAAACAAAAAGCACAATCATCTAAATGTGCACAAAAGCAGCCGCACGGTTCCTTGAAAGTCAGATTGTTTGTGACCAGAACAAAAAGGATCCGGTCTGAAGGTGTCTGATAAATATGTTTAATATTCCAACGGAGCGGCATAAACACTCACAAAAAGGTTAGAAGCAAATTTGGCATTTTCGTGGCGCCGTTTATCCTGTAACGCATTAAGTTAAAAGAACAGGCACATAAATTAGCATGAAGTCCGGATATTCTCAGCAGCTGACGAGAATTCAACAACCGGTATGTGCGCAACAGAGGTATACAGTTACAATCGCGTCAAAACTGCATGGTCATAATTTGCAAATCACAGATAAATAGTAATAATAGTAATAGAATATCAAGGCATATGCAGGAACCCTGAAGTCAAATTTAATGCCTTTGTAAGAACATCTCAAATTACTTTTAAGACTTTGCGCCTTTCATTTATTGCCAGAAACACATTTTTAACTCCTAGTACTTTAAAAAGGGCCCACATTAAGACATTAAACATATTTACAGGGCTTGCAATAGATTTTAGGTAAAAAAACAGCTTCTAAAATGCAGAATATGTTCATATTTCCATACTTCATAGAATTAAACCAATTGACATGGTTTGTTATAGGCTATAGTCTCCTCATTGGGCTCCAAGTGTGTGTTAGAGATAGGGCTTACAAAATTAACAATTCTATTCAATTTAACATTTATTTGCGTATTTTGTGAAATACTTTTGACCAGAAAGACACTTAAATGCCCTCCGAAATAAAGACCTCCTAAATCATGGTTAAGACTTTTATAATACATTTTCAGGGTCTAAATGTTGGTTAATTTGAGATTGAATATCTTGCACCCTGAACGTGCTGTGAAAACAACACCATAGTCTGTCTACATTTGGGATTTCTTATATAAAACCTGCTAACTCTACAGTGCAGGGGGCTCCAACCTTTTTTACCCTGTGAGCTACTTTGGCGTAACAAAAAAATGGCAGTGAGCTACTCATGTTGATGATCCAAGCCATTAAACGAAAAGGACTGCAGTTGCCGCTTCATACTTTGCAATATTCACTAGGGCTGCCCAATATATCGCAAATAAATATCACATTGCAATATTAGGTGATGCAATATCCGTATCGCAAGAAGCCACAAAATATCGCAATTTCACTTAAGTCTTCCATCTGCCCGAGATTTTTACATGTTTTGCCAACGCTCTGAATGCTGCTGAAAACCAAGCATGCATGGAACTTATAAATGTGCAGAAGTCCTAATTTAGTACATTTTTTGACCTTGGTTTAGTTCTGATTTAGTGTTTTTGGAGTCTTCCTTTGACACAATTTGGTGAAAAAGATATTACATGTGTCTGAATTGAATGGAGCGGTTTATCCAAGTGTCCCAATAATATCGTTATCGCGATATTGCACGCCCGTATCACATATGGCAAGTTTTTTCAATATCGTGCAGCCCCGGTATTCACCTAAATGATTGGAGAGGTTTTATTCAGAACAAAAAAATGCATCTAAAATTTGAGTCAAGCGTATGTACAAATGTTGTAAGCCGTTGGCGATCTACTGGGAAAGGGCTGGCCTGGTGAGCATTCCTGGTTGGAGATCGCTGATATAGTTGGTCTGAAATGCATGAGATTCTGAGATGTAGTATTAAGCTGGGGACACTCTAGGATTTTAAAACAAAGTGTACAGACCACAAACAAAAGGACACACCTGAGGACACACACTCACGAGAAGTGCCACAAAAACAATCATCGCTTGAGTGAAAGTGTCCTTGGGCTACGCCTTCTCAAACTCAGGAAGGCTCAAAATCAGGCTAAAACTTCTCTAGTGTGTCCCCAGCTTTAGTGTAATTCATATTGCAGTCTTTTCTCAAATTGTAATTGCTCCTTTTTAAAATGTGCACAAAAAAATGTACCCTTTGTTTTATGACAATGTTATCACAATGCTTTTCAGGAAACGACACCTCTACTATGATAACCCCTGGACAACTGAGAGCCTACACAAACTTCGAAGACCAATACAAATACAGCAGCATCAAACATCACACCGCAGGCGCAACATATTCTGTGACTCAACAAGTTCCGCGTCAGAGAGACAAAGAAGCCAAAAAAACTAGACGGAAAAACCAGTGACTGAAGCTAAAAAAGAGCCAATTATCTTCAAACTTCTCAGACTGTGGCTTTTCAACAGCAGCGTTTCCTCCGGTGACTGAAAATGCCATTCGCCTTTGCACCTGGATCACAGTCACCGAGACGAGAGAAACGGCAAAATGTAATAAACGTCTCCATGGTAACGTGGCTGCTGTTTAACTCTAATGAAGCTGTGATTGCTCTCTGGACGCTTTCGGGGCATTTTTAATACTGAGGTTATTGTGCGTGTTGGGGAAAAATGACGGGAAACGCTACACAGCAGAGAGTTTGTGGAGTTCGAGATAGACAAATAACCGAGAGCAAACGCATAACAGCACATAAGTACCGCCAAATACCATTGCGATCATTTTTTTCATTCCAAATTACCTCGTTGAGAAGAAGTGGTGTAAATATTTGAGCAAGTGCAGCGACTTTGAGGAGTTTCGAAATATATGCGTTATTTCATAATTTCAAGTGTTTTAATAATGAAAAACATGTTTTTCTGGGCTCTCCTCAGACTCGACTCGTTTCTTTGTGTGGCTCGCAGGCCAAATTTGGCCCTTCAAGGGGTTTGGTTCGGCCCTCGAGATGGTGCTTAGATTTGTAAGTATTTATTTTTGATTAAGTTGTGACTGAATAAACTGTCAATAGTACCACCAAAACATCCATCCATCCATCCATTTTCTTCCGCTTTATCCGGGGTCGGGTCGCGGAGGCAACAGTCTGAGCAGAGATGCCCAGACTTCCCGATCCACGCACACCTCCTCCAGCTCTTCCTGGGAGATCCCAAGGCGTTCCCTGGCCAGCCGAAAGACCTGGGCTGCATCTAAAATGGGAACGAAACACCTCCTTACCTTAGCCTTCCTTACCTGTTCCTTAACCTTTGAGAGCTACGTCATGGGTTCAACATTAAGGTCCCTCAGCAGTTAGGAACGGTGCCTCAGCTGCGCATTTTGCACCAATTTGAACCTTCCTCACTCAGCGGAAACTACAGGGGAAGTTACGTCACCAACAGCTGTTTCAAAAATACTCCGTTACCCACAATCCTGACTACAAAAATACTCCTTCCACTGTCCACCACTGACTTTAAACAGATTGTCAACTGTTTTTCATTTTGTTTCAATAAACAGCACTTCATAAACTTCACGCAAACACAGGGAGCTGCTCCGCATGTTATTATCATGTTATTATCGGCACAGTCAGCATGTGGCTAATTTGCATATTAGATTGATATTGAACTAAAGCGGTGAAACCATTAGTTTAGCAGTGATCTTGAGGC
>OMNZ01104421.1:0-10743 GCA_900303255.1 Lesueurigobius sanzi | reverse complement strand
TGGAAATATCGGATAAAGTAAGGTTTTATCGTCTCAAATGTCATTCCTCTTGTTCTTGCTTCTTAAGCCACAACAGAACCACATTTTTTAGTTGTAGTTTTACACTTCTATTTCTCTTGCGCACTTCCTGCCTCCAGCTGATGTCACTGATGATGTAAGCAGCGACGGGGTCTATCGAGTTCGGAAATGTGATGTCGTATCGCAAAGCATTATGGGATAAGCAGCACTTTTTTCCCATAATAAACTAATGGAGGTTGTAAAAGGTAAAATACTGGAGTAATCGTTCATATAAAAGCATTCTGACACTGCAGTGAGTTAGATGTATTTACCAGCAGTGACTCAGCCGCTCACGGAGCTGTTCCACGGCTGCTTTCTACACTTTTTATTACGTTTCTTGCCAATGTTAGTCTATGGATAATATTTGCTAGTAGCTGCTAACATGCCGGATGCCCATGGCAACAGTGGCTACTCCCAAACTCTATAGCAAAAGCATTAAAAAGAAATCAAACTGGCATTAAATCAAAAGTTCTTGGAAAATAAAAACATTGCTCAATTCATTTTACTGCAAAAGTTTGTCAAAAAGTACAAACAAAATTTGGTCTAGGCTTCAGTTTTGGTTGAAATTGTAACAGATTATATGGAATATGGCAATTAATATTAAATATGCACTGATTTAGGGCATTTGTGGCATTAAAAATGTAGTATTTTGTGCATTAAAAAGAATGCTTGACTTGCTGCAATCTGTGCAGCGACTGTAGATTTTTTTTTCTTCTTCATTATGCATTTTTTGACTGGTGTGACTTGTACTCTAGTCTGGAAAATGCTGTACTAACTTTTTCCTCTCAATGTTTTCTACGACCAGATTAGTCCTATAACTTCTATTGCATACTGTGTTGGTTAATTTTATGGGTAGTGCTTGGGACACGACCACAACACCCACTGGTCTGACTTGAGAACTCCGTAACAGTCCATAAATCAAATGCTTATGTAAATGGTGGCAGATAGCAGAGAATGTGATAAGATAATAATTACTATTTCTTGCATTGTCACGTTCTCGTTTGCCTTTACCCCAGGTTGATTGGAGGATCAGACTACAAGCTCATCTACAGGCATTATGCCACACTGTACTTTGTCTTTTGTGTGGACTCCTCAGAAAGTGAACTAGGAATCTTAGACTTAATCCAGGTAACTTAAGGAGTTTTCATGTTTTCTATACAAATCAGTTGATTGGATCATTGAATGTGAATGTGTTTGTGCCTAGGTCTTTGTAGAGACTTTGGACAAGTGCTTTGAGAATGTTTGCGAGTTGGACTTAATCTTCCATGTAGATAAGGTAAAGTTACTTTAGATATTCTACTTGGTAAAAACACATTTTTATCACCAAAGCACAAAGATTAACCTCACCTTGTTTGCACACCTGATGCACACCTTTAAGTAAACAATGTCATAACACGTGTATAAAATACGAAAAGTGCAATAACATTGTATAGCATTATACACTTTTACAGAATTAAAACGTACAGTGCTCAAAAGTTTGCATCCCCTGGCAGAATATCAGGGTATATAAATGTATGCATTTCCTAGAATATGAATGATAACACAACACCTTTATTTCACTCATGGTTAGTGGATGTATGAAGCCATTTATTGAAATGGCTTCGCACAACCACTAACCATGAGTGGAAAAAAGATTTTTGCGTTATCATTCATATTCTATTGAAAATGGCCAAAAGATTAAAAGGGTACGTAAACTTTAAAGGGTATGTGAACTTTTGAGCATAAATGTACATTCATGACCATTACAAGAAGTTATTTTTAAAAGATTTTCTATTCCACAAGGTTCACAACATTCTGGCTGAGATGGTGATGGGTGGGATGGTCCTAGAGACCAACATGAATGAGATCATCACACAGGTGGATGCCCAGAACAAGCTGGAGAAGTCTGAGGTAAGTCCGTGCCTATCTGGCCAGTGAATGTATGACTTGATTCATTCATTCTTTCCTTGGGGGATTGCACATAGTATGCAGGCATGTGTGTATGCTGCACCCTGCATGCTACTCTCCAGTGAATCTTGTGGATGCTTCCAACGAACAGTGTTTGTGCTCTTCAACCTGCTGCACTGCTCTCGACACAGACCAAAACTGAAAAGCAGCGTCATAGTCATCACTGCCATTACAGCACAGACCTAACTGTTCCATTGTCAGAGACATTTCAAGAATCCAGAGTTCATGATCACAACACTCCACACAGTCATAGCAGGCGGTGGTCCGTGCTTATCCTTATAGGGTTTACTTGATTTATCAGAATGTTTACCTGCTTTACGTGTCGCTAATGTCTCAAATGTGCTCCTAACATCTTTAGTGTCCTTGCCTAGATGTCTCTCTTTGCAAGGACATTGCTTTGCTTTCCATGCAGCTTCTGCCAGATTGACCTTTGTTTTTATTAAACATATATAAGACAGACAGCCAGAGACAATTTGATGAAATCTTTGTCCACCATGTGGAGTCTTCCCTGAAGCTGAACTGCACTAATGATGACGCGCAGAAAAAGGGCCTTTGCATCCTTCCTTTTTTAGCTTAGCTGTTTACTGTTGTTTTTATTGAAGGTGATACGTGGCTAGTTGATCCCAGATGTAAGCTTTAACTACAGTTGTAGTAAACTGTAATTGTTGTAACAGACCACCAGGGCTGCTCTGTCTCTTCCCTTATAGACGTATCTTAGACCGCTGTATGTGTTGTGAACTGTAGAATCAGAAATATCCGAGACTGTGGTCATTTTGCAACTCTGGAAAGTAATTGGATCAAACATTTTGTTCACTTTCATAGTTGTCCAGATTTTTCGCCCCAACATGCGGTCTATGATAGGTCACTTTTGTGGAGATGAACTGTAATTACTTTAATCTGCTTTAACATTCCTCATTCCTCTTTTTCTGACTCTGTCTAGTTCTTTTCATTCTTCTTTCTCTTTACAGACGTTTATCTTTCAGTCTACCAGACAGGACAGGTAGACACAGGTACTGCTAAATTTACAACAAGTACTGTAACCCTAACTCTAGTCTACTCCCCTCAGTCTCTCCACATAGCCCTCCATCTATTACTGTAGCAAACTGATATTACTAACACATGCAACTGGAATCTTTAATGGCAAACCCCAAAATGTCCATTCTCATTGAATGAATGGGAGCTGGTCTAAATGCTCAGAGTGTAAGATTTATTTATTATTAATGAATACAATAATCTTACATATTTTCCCTTTAGCTCAACTTACTTAAAACCTGTAAATTGATCCAGTATTTATTCATATTTTTACGTCAATCCTGACATGTCTTTCATGACACCCTATATGCTCTATAAGTATTGTACTGCAGCACTGCTACAAACCTGGCAGATGTATAGACCCTTTCATTGTTTGTAAACATTTGGGCTTAGCTGGAGGCAGAAAGCTAGATTCCTATCTATTGCTGCATTCATGTGACCTGGGGAACTCGTATTCCCCAGATGGAAGTCCGTTGTTCCCAGTTGGTTTGTGTGTGGGGATTTTGATTTCACCAGATAAAAACTGTCTTTCATCACTCATTAGCATTTAAAGCAGTACTAGGTAACATTTTTACGTCAATATATCCTCCTCGAAGTCCCTGTGAGGGATAAATAGGTGTTTATGGAATGATTTGAGGGTCTGTCTTTTGCTGTCTCTGGCCGGAGTACCGCACTTGCAAGTTTTCCTGCCTCCGACCCGGTGACATCATACTACCCACCTAATCAGACATTTTTCCGGGTTAAATGAGTCTGCTCTCTTCCTAGGACTCTTCCAGCTTTGATGAAAACGGGTGCATGTAGCTGTGGGGAGGGGCATGTGTGTTTACGACTACGTGCTATACTCAAATGGACCTTTAGGGGGAGCACAAGTCGAAAGTTACCTAGTACTGCTTTAACAAAGCTAACTATTTACGCTTGGTGTTAGCATCTCGAAAAGCTACACTTTGGTTTGTTTGTTTTATAAAGCATCTCATACATTTTCTTTTTGCTAGCATTAAATTTGGGCATTTCTCTCGCACATATATTACTCCAAAGACAATGAAGCCTCATGGTTAACCTGTCAAAGTAGCCGTGTTTAACCAAGAAGCTCACATTTAACGAAAAATTAACTAATCAGCTGATTTCTGTGTCCGGTGCGGAAGCCGTGTAGCTTGTTTTGACCCCAGTTCCCCACTTGTTTTTCCCAGTAGAGTGAGAGTTCATGTGCATTTCCCAACTGGGAAAAACGTTTTCCCTTGTTCCCGAGGTCCACAATGAATGCGGCATATTTCCATTGTAGCTGTTGTCATAGTACAGGGTTTCTGCGGGGCTTTAAAAAGCATTAAAAGTCATTAAATGAATTGTGCCAAAAATAAGGCCTTAAATGTTATTAAAAAGCATTACATTTAATTCAAACTGTCATTAAATCTAAATTTCTTAGAAAATAATGAAATTGCTTGAATCATTTTACTGCAGACGTTTGTCAAAAAATACCAAAATTAGGGTCTAAAATACATTCAATTGCAATTTTTGACGACATTTTACACAAGTTCTGTTCAACAGTTACCGTTGTATAAAATTTTATACTAAATATGAAAATTCATCTATTTGGATTTGCAAATTTTAAGAAATGAAATATGCACAGAATTGCTGCATTTATGGCATTAAAAATCTAGTATTTTGGTATTAAAATGGCATTAAAAAGCATTAAATTTGACTTGCTGCATCCTGTATATAAACCCTGTAGTAACGACAAACAAATGTCTAACTATTACTATACTCAAATGTCATTCCTCTTGTTCTTGCACCTTAACACACGACAGGACAACAATTGTTAGTTGTAGTTTTACACTTATAATCATTAGTTTTAGTTTAATCTTATGTCTCTTGCTCACTTCCTGCCTCCAGCTGTTGTCACTGATGATGTAAACAGCGAAAGGGTCTATAATGTTTGCAGAATTTGCCTTCATATTAGTTGGTCATCATTGAATTCACTGCCTATTTCTTCTAGAGTATGATCTGCAAGTTCCTACTACAGAAGAGTAGAACTGTAGCTTGCCTCCTGAATATTCGGCCCATGTGCTTTTTCGGCATTCCACACATGCCCCAGTCTTTTGCCGTGTATCTAACACAAGCCCGCCTTGACCAGAACAGGAGGATATAGACAGCGGGACAAGTGGTCCATTCAGCCGATCATGGGCAAAGGGGCTGAATTCTGAGCCTAGACAACAACCAACTGGGAGTGTCGCACAGACGCAAACATGGTGTGCTGTGGTCCTTTGGGGTTTGTTTGCTGAAGATTCCTTGGGGGGATGTCTAACCAGTGATGCTCTAATATACGCAGATACCTAAAGCGTAAAGCATTTGTAGCGCTTGCCCTAACGTTGGAGAATATAGTTTATTCAAGTGCAGTACAGGCTTAAACCCCTCATGTCATCAATATCAACATAACAGTAGAGTTCACCCTCACAAGCTACAATTATTTCTTTTTTGATATAACAGTTTATTAGCTACATTGTTAGCTTTGATGTCGTCATTGCCAGCTTTTCCAACCCAGGTACAGTATAATTGGCAAAAGGTCATATTATCTGTCACACAGAATCTCCCCAGATATCCATGTATTGTATGTCTTCATGTTCCAAACTCATTTTTCTGCTTTACCCAATTCTCTTCCTGCATTTTACCCTCGGCCCTTAAGAGTCCGATGGGTTCACTTTTCAAGCATTGCTGCCTATGATTTGAGAAATGGTCAATTATCTTACAAATATTGAAATTGATGGTCAAGTCGAGTGTGCCTCACATTTGATTCATAATTGGCTCTGGTTGTGATGTAAGCCAAAAGAAAACCGATTTTTGCAATTTTGCATGTGCATATGAAGCTCTGAAGGCATCTGAATGTACATTTGCATTTATTGTCTGTTTTAGTAGCTGTCAGTGCTTTTGCATTTTGTCTTCTCTGTTCAGCACTGTATTGTTGTGTCTGGTTTTCATGTCTTGTGCACGATAATTAGTTTTAAAACTCATAACCTCTTCTTTCTGTGTTTAGGCTGGTATTGCAGGAGCTCCTGCTCGTGCTGTATCTGCTGTAAAGAACATGAACCTCCCAGAAATGCCCAGAAACATCAACATAGGCGACATCAGTATAAAAGTGCCAAACCTACCCTCTTTTAAATAGTAGCATCTGGATCCTCAGCCTTCAGATGCCAGCCAGTGTTTACCAAGATGCAATCTGTTTACCGAAACCTCAAATAAGTATACTTGTTGAAGGTACTGGGTGATTTGAAACTCCTTTGCTGTTTTCTGTTTTGCATACGTTTTTCTGTTTGAAACAAAAGATGAGTATTTATTTCTCAGTGGTACATTCCTGCTGCCTCTCTGGAGGTCGGTCCTTAATGTATGAGCTGCTGCAGTACAGATCTGTTTTGTTTGTGTTGTATACATAAACTAATGTGTAGGTGGTGATGAAAAGGCGGCAGCAGTCTTTGTTTGCTTTTTCAGACCAAATGATCAGTAAATGAAATGAAGAAGTTATAACTGTTACATCAAGGACTCCTTGATTGAATGAACTGACTTTATTGTATTATAAAATATATATTGCAAGACAATAAATTTTATTGAATATGAAGTGTTGTATGATGGATATAAAGTGTGATTACCTGAGTTTCCTTTAATTATAACAAATATTTTTTAAATGGTTTGATATCTCATTCTTTTTTTCTTACTTTGGATATGCGCATGAGTTTAGCTTATTTTTCTGCACAAATAAACAGTTGAAATTCATTAAACAGCATTTGTCTTTTTATGTTGAATTTTTTAATATTTTCTTTTATGCCGATATGAGCACAATTTAGTCATATTTATGAATGACATCAAATAAAAAATGCTTCAAATAAAAAATGCACAATAACTTAAAAAATACATGTTTTTTAATATATTATATTTAGTTTAATATAATTTCTGGTAGACTGGTGCATACAGAGGCAAGATTGTGTAACCAAACAAAAAACATTTTCGTATTCTGTTAAAGAACATTGAATATTACATTTGTTTTGAAAATCTCGTAATTGCCGAATTTGTATTTAAAATATGTACAAAGAAAATCTGGTTGAGCAATGACTCTGTTATTCCACAAGGTGGCACAGTGAGGGGTGAAGTTATGGGTAAATAACCCTTTTCCAGTGGTGCAATACTTGTTTATGAAACTCAGATAGTTAAAAAGGCAGTTTTGAAATATCGAAGTCACATTTCAATCGGAAGTTTAACCCATCGTGAAAAGCATAAATATTGGTAGCGCTGCATTTGAGCGAGCACTGCGCAGCTGTGACAGTCACATGATCCCCGCGTGACAACCCGGAAGTAAATCAAAACTACAGTGGAGGAGAGAACTTGGGAAGATGCAGCAGCCTTCTGACTGATTAAACTTAAATTTCTCCATGTATGAATATGGCGTCTATCATCAAAGAAACACAGAGGTTTGTGGTATTTATTTGATCGACCTCTAGTTATACATTAGCTCATTTGCTAGCGTTCAGCCTAGAGTAGTAGCACCATCATATTTTAATTTAGATCCAAGAATAGAAATTAAGCATTATTATGAAATGATTTGTGCTTTTGTAACTTCATCTGGTCAAGGTGTGCTTGACTATTAATATATATCAGTATGGTATCTGCACAAATGGTAGAATTGATAATAAAGATGATTGTACTGAATATAATCTCACTTTTTAAGCCTACATTATAATGCTGAAAAAAAACAGCAAGCCTGCATTGTTTGTCAGCCTTACCTATGTCTAAAATAAGCTATAATAATGTTGTGATTACTCACTGTTATCCCATTCTGCTCTCCCCAAAAGCATAAAAGAAGCTGTGAGTTTTATAAACACTATAGATGTGAATAAGTTCTCCAGGCTGATCTCTCGCATCATCCAGAGACTCCACCTCAAGGTACGTTTTCATCCATTTAGACCAAACAGTTACTGCAAGAGCAATGTCTGTCACACAGTGGTGGAAGAAGTACTCAATATTCTTACTTAGGTAAAAGTGCAGATACAGGGCCAAGCATTAAAAGTATCAGATTACATTTCTACTCGTGTAAAAGTATCCATTGTAAAATGTACTTTATAAGTAAGAAGTAAAAGTATTTTGAGAGAGTTTAATCTGCAGGATTTCTTTTAACCTTTTGAATCGTACCAGGTCTAAACCAGCAAACCAGGACTAAACCAGGACTAAACCAGGACTAAACCAGGACTAAACCAGGACTAAACCAGGACTAAACCAGGACTAAACCAGGACTAAACCAGGGCTGAACCAGATCTAAACTAGGACTAAGCCAGGTCTAAGCTAGGACTAAACTAGGCCTAAGATAGGACTAAACCAGGTCTAAACTAGGACTAAGCCAGGTCTAAACTAGGACTAAACTAGGACCAAACCAGGACTAAACGAGGTCTAAAATAGGACTAAACCAGGTCTAAAATAGGACTAAACCAGGACTAAACTAGGACCAAACCAGGACTAAACAAGATCTAAAATAGCTCTAAACCAGACCTAAAACAGGACTAAACCAGGACTAAACATGGTCTATACCAGGTCTAAAATAACACTAAACCAGGACTAAACCAGGACTAAACCAGGACAAAACCAGGACAAAACCAGGACTAAACAAGGTCTAAACAAGGTCTGAACCAGGACTAAACCAGGTTTAACCTGGAACTAAACCAGTTCATCACAGACACGTCACTTTGGAAATAAAATACTTTTACCAATTTTAAAAATGTAGTGGAATAGAAAGTACAGACACAGGCTCTGAAATGTAATGAAGTAGAAAGTATTCATCCTAAAATTAAAGTACCTAAAATTTGTACTTTTTACTTGTACTTACTTAGTTTCCACCACTGCTGTCAAACTAGAGATTGCTTTACAGTAAATTGATCTACATGATTGAAATTACATCACATTAAAATCCTCATTGTACATTTTAAATTAAATCTGTAGCCGACACAATATACACAAACTGTTTTTTCTTTTATTCACAGGGAGAAAGAACTTTTAGTGAGGAGGAAGAGCAAAAATTGGAGTCTGCTCTATCGCTGGATAAACGAGCCCTTGGCCTTGTTCTGGAGACCTCGGCCTTCATTTTGGAACAGGTGATTTGCCATTTACATGTTGACAAAATAATCCTTTTAGAGACGATCGCTCTTATATAGAGTTACCCCAAGTGTCCAGACGGTGTCACTGTTGTATTTTGAATGAAAGGATGTTGGCCATAGAGTTTAATTCTTCCTGTAAATTATTCACAATAGCCCTATATTCCTTTCTTGTTCAGGCCGTGTATCACAACGTGAAGCCCGCCTCTCTACAGCAGCAGTTGGAGTTGGTTCATTTAAATCCTGACAAAGCTGAGGTCTTCTCACAAACATGGGCTAGTGCTGGGCCTGAGCTGGTAGAGAGACAAAAGCACGACATCTTTGCCCCCAAGAAGGTAAAATGAACAGTGTTCCCGAAATTACCTAATGGTTTGGCTTCGTGCAACAAGCATAAGTTTAGTTTAGTTTATTTTTCTTTAGTTTAGTTTCGTTTATTTCACAATTTCACACAGACACAGTTCATGTGTTGCATTGTGAAAATGGAACTCCCAAAAAGCTCAAAGCCTTAACATATTAAATGCTGCGTTTTAGGAATTGGTATGAAAGATAGTGCTTTATGTTATGGGTAGGAGTAGTGTGAAATACATATATATGGTTTGTATTTGTTTATTTCTTTGTTTTTTTTATTTGGTTGGGACAGTGCATGCACATGAGAATGCATGGATTGTATCCTTGGGCTAATTTCCATCTGTTTTCGCACATTCACACTCACAAACTTGCTCTCAACGTCCTGATCTATTGTACATGTTTGTAGTGGTAGGGGAAACCGGAGAACCTGCCTACACAGACAAGAGGAAAACATGCAAATATTAGAAAGAAAGATTAAAAAGTAGATTATGTAATCTTTATTCTGAGATCACAAATTTCTTTTTTCTAGTCTACATTTGTCTACATTAAATTATATGTTTATATATTTAGATTGGAAATGTCCACAAGTCACTGTAGAGCCAAGCTAAGAAGCAAAATATCATTATCCAAACCATTTGGTGTTGCACATTTATGTTTTGAATGTTTTTTACAAGATAAAATGATCACAAAGTATGAATAAACTTTTATACTATAAAAAAAAAAAAAAAAAAAAATGAAATGTCCACAATGAGTTATTTACGGTTGTGCTCAAAGTTTTACATACAGGGTTGAGGGTATGTAAACTTATGTATTTTATGGAATATGAAGGATTACACAAAAACCTTTATTTCACTCATGGTTAGTGGTTGCGTCAAAAACCTGTTTGTTCATGCTTTTCAACTAGAAACTAGCCAAATGTCCCTGATCAAAACTTTACATATTGTGCATCTTGAAACAAACATACATTTTTTCAGAGAGTCCTGTATTTCAGCTGAAGTTAGTTTTTCTTTGCTCCTGAACAATTTTCCTGGCAGTTGTTGAAGGTCATGTAAAATAGGGGTGTCCAAACCTTTTCCATGGAGGGCCACGTTTTGAAGTGTATATGACATGGAGGGCCAAAGACCTGGATCAGTCCTGCTTTATTCTCAAATTGGATCATATTTAGTTCTTGATTAGTCCTGATTTAGCCCTTGGTTTAGACCGGGTTTAATCATAGTTTAGTCCTGGTTTAGCCCTT
>OMNZ01104415.1:19545-34661 GCA_900303255.1 Lesueurigobius sanzi | reverse complement strand
GAAGCTGCAAAATTACTGAAAGTTATATGGGCATTTGAATTTGATCTGGGATTTGACCCAGTTTGATCAAATTAAGCCACTATGAACGGCTAAACACTTTATATGGAAGTCCGAACATGCTAACTTCCTGCTGATCTGTAATTGATCTGTAATTGACACATTTCAGCTTAAACTTAAAAATGTAAGGTTGTTCTTTCCTGCTATGTCAATGTTTAATAAACCTAAACCTAATGACTATTAACTTCCCCTATGACTACCTTGTTCTGTCATAAGTCATCTGAACACTACAAAAACTAAATATCAAGATTAGGGGAGACAGTGCAGGCAAAGTTTACTCTTGTAACCAGGGGCATGCTGGGACATTATTTCTGCCCGCGAGTTTTATCACTTTGACTGGCCCTTTCACCATCGGAGCTTTGGCGAAATGGTTAGGGCACTTACCTTGTAAGTTGGAGGTAGTGGGTTTGATTCTCCGCTATGTCTTTCTTTTTTTTTTAGCATGGGCCACACACATGATCTGGGCCTGATGCATCTCCGCAGCAGAGCCAGGAATATACTAATTAAATGTAGCCTCTTAGTTATACACTTTTGTTTTACACATCGCTCCTGCTCGCCCCGCTGCTCACTCTCACTGACACGTAGCATCTCCTGTGCGCTAAACCAGAGGGGTGTTTTACTTCTCATGTATCTCAAACGCATGATGCAAAAGTTATTTCTGTCTCTTATTTGATAGATTTACATGATAGTGACGTTATTCATGTCTGAAACAGCCCCAGGCTCCTGCTGCAGCCCAGTTACAGCCTATATGCCTCTGACAGCACAGTTACAGCCTATAGGCCTCTGACAGCACAGTTAGAGCCTATAGGCCTCTGACAGCACAGTTACAGCCTATAGGCCTCTGACAGCCCAGTTAGAGCCTATAGGCCTCTGACAGCACAGTTACAGCCTATAGGCCTCTGACAGCACAGTTACAGCCTATAGGCCTCTGACAGCACAGTTACAGCCTATAGGCCTCTGACAGCACAGTTACAGCCTATAGGCCTCTGACAGCACAGTTACAGCCTATAGACCTCTGACAGCACAGTTACAGCCTATAGGCCTCTGACAGCACACTTACAGCCTATAGGCCTCTGACAGCACAACTGAGACAGTGCAATATCAAATAAAATTTCTCTGGCGGCCCAAAAGTGAGGCGGCCCACCGGAAAACGTCCCGACTCTCCCGATTACCCAGCACGCCACTGGCTGGGGGCCAACTGAAAACTGGGTAACCGTGGTAACTGTCAAAATACAGATTTCTAGTCTGTTTATTGATAATTTCTGTGTGTTTCCTGGGCCATTCCACATGAAACAAAAACTGTCACAGAGTTCAACGTCTCTTCTGTCGGCACACATGAACTAAGGTCTAATTATTTTCTCATAAAGGTGTCCAAAAGTGGAGACAATATCAAAAACATGTCCGTGATGTTGGCCATTTTTAATGCCTTCACGCTAGATGACTTTAAAACAGCCAGAAATGTCTTGAAATAATACAAATATTCTAGATGACAGTAGTAGACAAGTGTAAGCCATTATTATTATTATAAATATGTCTATCTAGTAAAAATAAAAAACAAGATTAATATTCTGAAATCAAGTATTAGTAATTATTTTGACAGTCACAGTGCTACAGTGTTCCATGGACTTTATACAGATGGCTATAGTCTACTTTGGACAGATTCAGTTTGTTGCTCAGGCTGTCCAAAATGTTTGCCTTGTGTTGTTGGTGTGTGTTCGTCTGTTGGCTCTTTGATAGCACTATATTAAAGGCCCTATACCTGAGTTTTTAGTTTTTTTGTTGACTTTGTTGGCTTTCATTGAGTGTAAAGATTATATTGTATTGTGCAAACTCATTCCCCTCATTACTAACGTTCCTAACATTGCTAACATCCCAAATCTCCACAGGAATGAGTTTATAAACAAAACTAAACCTAGCCTGCAGGTTCATGTAATTGATACAAATTCTTTAAAATTTAATTTGATTTCATTCTTTATTATATTCTCACATCGATTATTTTGTTGATGTTATTTAAAGGTTATTTTTATTGTAAGATTACTATTCGAGCTACTGTGACAATGCAATTCCCCTTGTGGATCAATAAAGTCTAAGTCTAAATTAAATCCGCTGTATTTTTTCCACAAATATTTCAGTTTACAATATACTTAAAAAGGACAAAACAAATTTCATTCCACGACTAGAAAGAGAAGGAAATCCACACAGATGCGTCATATTTAGATAATAATAATAATGATAATTTCTACAAATGTCTGAGTTTACAATATACATTCCGCTAGTATGAAAAAAATCAGGTATTGAGCCTTTAACTAAACAATGAACAGGTATTTTTAAAAAGCGGATGATTTTTTAAAGGAATACTTAGAAGATGAGAACAGTTATATTAAGACACAAGTCCTTAAATAGCTGCTGTCAAAGCACTCAGGGCACATTAACAATACTGTGTAGCAGTCTTACCATCGTGCCCCCCCCCGCTTGGTATTATTGTAACTAGTAATTGCTATCACCTGCTCCAATCTCAGTTTGACTTCTTTTACGGTCAAATTATTAGATTCAGATAAACATTACATGTATTGTACAACTGACTTAATGAGATGCATTTTTCTTTTTTCCAGGCACTATCACCTTTGAAACATCTCTATGGACGAAAGTAGAAGAGTCCCTTTAAGATGACACGCACAGACCCTCCTGACATACTGGTATCAACTGTGCATCAAGATATAAAAGTAATTCCCATTTCTTCACACTTCAAGTCCTTGCAGCCTGTCACACAATGTGATTCTATAAACTACAGTGCACTGGAGGACAGTTCAACTACAGTCAATAAGAGACACTGCCGCACTTTTGACTACAAGTCCCTGGAGTACCCTAAATCCCACAAGTTCTCAATGGAGTCTCCTTTTAGGAAGGCAGATAGGCATGCAGCCAACCCAGACATGGCCTGGAACGCCTTGGGCCGTCAGCAGAGGTACCGCTTTTCAGCACCGGACATTTTCAGCCATAGACTTACTCCTCAGTCATTGGCAGCAGACATTTCTACTGAAGTAGTTCCTGAGCAAAAAAAACGGACCAGGTCAAAAAGTGCCCCTCGTGTCCAAACAAACTTTACTCCTGTGTCTTTTGAAAGAACTTCATCTTCAGGGAGAAAAGGAAGAGAGTCACAAAGGACCCCTCGGGAAGCGCGATGGAGACCTGAAGTATCGCCTCGTCGAGAAGCTTCTTATGCTGCTACAAGGGCTCACATGCATGAAGTTCACCCGCTTAAGCTACAGCCTCAAATGACTGACAGCAGCAGATACCCTTCACATTATGGTGCTGATAATCCCAATGACATAGCGCTTGACAAACCAGCCACTAGCCCTCATGTCAGGTGTCGCATGGACATCAAACCTGATAGTGCTGCTGTTCAGCATACAAAGCATAAACAGACCACACCCCACATGGACATACCGTGGCAGAAGCATCACAGCAGTAGAAGCCTGACTGTGCCACGTCATTTCTCCTACTCTCGAACACCAACACCAACGGACTCTCTAGGAACTGACAGCAGGCATGCCTATCAATACTCACGCAGCATGCCAAGCAATTACCAACAACCTGTGGAGGTGCCCATGCAGAGAATGCCTTCATCAACTGAATATCATGGACGGGAACGCAGAGCTCATTCCAGTCCCAATGTGCCAACCAGATTTTTTTATGCAGATGACCCTGGTAGATATGTCACTACTGCTCAGCCAAGCTCTTATTACCATGATGAACGCTACACCCCTGGTCGCTCATATTCACCAATGCCAAAAGTACAATATGTTCAAGATCCAAGGACTCGAGTGGTGCATGCTGTATCCACAAAACCCTATTACCCGGAGGTGGAGTCATACTCGTACTCCGGTTACCCAAAAGCCTATGGGGCCAATGAACCTGGGCCATATATCATTCAAACACCTCCAGCAAGAATATTCTATGGGGATGATCCTAGATCTTACCAGATACAGACAGCCCCACCCAGGTTTTATTATCCTGCTGAAATGTACGCCATGGCCCCAGAGCACCATGTACCATCTAGAGCATATTATACAGAGGGACGCCGACACGCCAGAGTAATGCAGGCCCAAGCTGACGACTGGTATGGCTCAGACGCATCTGGTTATTCCACCAATCCGGCCTCCTATGTATCCCAAGTGACCCCAACCAGAGTTCAACAAGAGCCCTCCTTACCATCATGGTATAACAATGCATGTGCAGAGCCACCGAGAATTGCCACTGAGACCAAATCCTATTCCAGATCCTGGGACAACATCCTTAACTCTCATGTTGAGCGGGAACAGCCTGTTCATCGAGGGCAGAGCTTTGATGATCTTCTTGACTCCAGGAAGCCAGCAGGAGACACAGGTGACAAGCCACAGCCTGTAGTTGTAAATCTCTCCAGTTCACCAAGACGCTACGCAGCTCTTTCCATGTCGGATAATTCCTTGGTTGACAAAAGTCCAACAGAGGCTTCCAAGAGCCCCACCAATAAACTCTGGTTTGTAACACCTGAGATAACAATCACTGACAATGACATAAGAGCGGGAAACCTCAGCAAGACACATGGAAGGTCTGCAAGTTGGGACATCCTTGACTCTGGAAGCACGGAGGACCCCGAGCAGTCTCAGCATGACTTTGAAGGACCAACCAAAGAAAAGCCACACGACAATGCCTCTCTACAGCAGAGCCTTGAACAGCTGGATGAGCTTCTGGCAGATCTTGTGACCGACTATAAACCACCAAGCCGAAGGACCAGTGAGGACATTTTAGATCAGCTAAAGAAATTAATAGATGAGGAGGAGGCAATGTCTTTGTCTAGAAAAAGCCCAAAGGTGTGTGTGGAGGAGCCCCCTATTCTGGACAAACAGCCCACTTCCATAAGGATGACCCCAGACTTTCGGGACATGGATGGAGCAAGTGATGCCATGAAAAGTGCAGATGAGTGCTCCCCAGATCAAAGTCCTGATGAGGATGACACCATGATGTGCTCCAACAACAAATGTCGAAGAACTGAGACCTTATTTAATGCCTGCTTGTACTTCAAGTCCTGCCACAGCTGCTACACCTATTACTGCTCCAGGAACTGTCGCCGAGAAGACTGGGATGTGCATAAGGAGAGTTGTTTGTATGGTAGAATTGGCAGCACATGCCGGCACATCATCAAACACTGTCGGGAGACGGTCGATGTTCACAAAGCCTTCTCCCGCATCGCCAAGGTTGGCTACCTTTCCCGAGGTAGAGGAGTGCTGTTCCTTGGCTTTCCAAACCCAGCCTCAGCAAGTAACTTTTTACAATATGGGTTAGATAGTTTGCATATGTCCCCTACATATCTCTCCCTTCGAGAACTCGAAAGCTTCAAAGACAACCTTGGGGAATACTGCAAGGAGCTTCAGGAAGCAGGCAGAGAGTATGACCCCAATGAATGTTTCATTTTGAATGTGTCCATTGCTGTTGGTGACCAGCTGCCTGATGGTCCATCACCAAGGAACCAAGCGCCAACTGTTAGAAAATATGCAAAGGTGGCACTGGCCTCTTTCAGCCCTGAGAGAAAGGTTCATAAAAAAGAAAGTGATATGGAGACACTAATTCTCACACCACCCCCTGGAACAGCAGACATTGACAGAGAGGGAGAGGAGGGCAAGAAGGCCAGAGAAATATGTTTCATTAATATACAAAGGGAGCTACGCATACGGGGAGTGTTCCTCCGCCATGAGTACCCACAGGTGTATCAGCAGCTCTGTGAGTTTGTGGAAAATAACAGAAGGTTCACACCCACAACTATCTATCCTATAGATAAGAGGACAGGTAAGCAGTTCATGTGCATGATTATGGCTGCATCAGAGCCCAGGACGTTAGACTGGGTGGGCACCCCACATCTCCTCGACGATATCATTTAAGTGCACCTTGTGTTGTACATATATATGTATTGAAATACATATATAATGTTAAACATGTTTATCAAACTAGTTACACGCATTGTAGATAAGTATTTTGTTAGCAAAAAGATATTTTGTTTTTCTTTACTCTCTTTAGTATTACTATTATCAAAATATCTGTTTGCTGGAGATTGGAGACTAAGCTCCAATGTTTGATTCTGTCCATGATTTTGCGCCTTTTTTGAGCACATATAATCCTACACCGGCATTATTCTCACGTTTTTATTTTTTACCTCTTTTAACTGTTGCTAAAAACTCACTGTAATCATTCTTTTATGTACTAGCAAGTGCAAATGACACACAGTCGGGTACAACAATTATTTATACAATGGCATTTCAGGAATGTCATACAGAAACCATTATTTTCTTAGCTACATACATAATTCTTTCTATGCAAGCACTTGTGGTAAGTTATGTTGGTTATATTATATAATACTTTATTATCTGATAACAACAGAAATGTTATATGTCTAGACATTACAAAATGAGAACTTGTTGGTATTTTGATAATTACAAAAATATTGAGACACAATGTGATTATATAAAACATGAGTATATTATGTCACAAACACGTAATTATATTCTATATACAGAGAGACTTTGGAGACATGCAGTCTTGCTCCAGTATTAATTCCTCTCTGTGGGATAATACAAGAGTAATGCATGATTACAGTAATATTTGTCAAATGGTGCCAGTTACCAGCCCCTGGTGTTGGTACATTTCACTGTGAGAAGTCAAATCCACAAAGAAAACCAGGAATTTCAACTGACCGCCTGAGGAGTGGTATGTTTTAAATCTTTCAAATAGCAGCAGAAGTAATCGTGAACACCGTGAGCCAGTTTTGGCATATAGTAGCTGTAGGATGAACTTATGCTTGAAAAAAACATTAGTTGTGTGTTTGAACTTAAATAGGTTTATTACATGTGTGACTTTTATATTGCCTTTTTTTTTTTATTGGAGGTGAAACTGAAAAACATACATCCGTGTGACTTAGCCTTGTCACTTTTCTTTTATTCGTTTTTTTTTTTTTTTTAATATATATATACTGTACTGTTAACCCTAACTAACAACTGTACTGCCAGCACAAGAAGAGATGGATATGACTGTATGCTTGAAACGCCAAAACAGACAAGTGCAAGTAGTCTCAGCTTTCTGAACACATTGAATAAGCTGTCCCCCCTCCATATTAGCCACATCTTTATCTATGTTCCTCATTAAGTTGTCCTAGATCTAGAGCTTGTAAGACAAAGGACAATGAAACTTGAAGCACATATATGTTTGTGTTTGACATTGTTTTCCCTCTTTCTGAAAGGCTGAGAATGAATGCTGTACAGATCTAGTGGAAGATGCTGGCTGCATGTGATTTTGTTGTCTAAATCATTTAACACTCTGATGATAGTTGCTTGCTTGATGAATGAACTTGTGAAAACTACACATGTAAAAAAAAAAAAAACATTTTTATGTCATTGAAGTAAAGAAATGTGTTGAACACAATGATGATGAGACCTCACTAAAATGTCTAGATAATCCTGTAATATTGTATTTTTTATACTTTCAACATATGTGTATGTGTCTATTTATATACCATATCTAATAAATGGAACGGAAACTTATTCTGGACTCTCACAAAATTTCAATGATCCTTCTTTGGGAAAAGTTCAAAGCGGTCAAATCTGCCACAATGTTGTCCTATTTTTGTGGTACAAAACTGAACCAAAGCATCAACTTGTTTTAAAGTGCAGGATTTAGTCCCACTGATCTCCGTTTTACATCAGTTAAGTGGCAATTTAATGAAGAAAAAAGTTTTAAGTTTTAAGACATAGAGGGAAAGGTCCACAGAACACTGACTCACTCATTTCTCAGAGGAACTGAAAAAACAAACATGTAAAAAAAGTGTCATATGCACTTTAAAGAGACGGTGTGCTCACTAAGGTGCCTCTACACTAGCCTGGCTAGAAACAACCGTTCATTTTCTCGTACGGGAGGTGTGCTTTACGTTTGTCCTTAGCCGTTTATTGGCCGCTACAAATGTACATATACGTCTGCGTGTGACCACAGCCAATCGTATCGAGTCCCGATGACGATTATTTACGCGTCATCAGCTTGCCGTTCCTCCCCGTGCTGTGATTGGTCCCCAGATTCATGCAAAGATTTCGGTCTTCCTTTCCAGGCTGTCTCGCAGATCGAATTGAAATTCGACCGCGAGCAGCCTGGGTTAGGGTATTCCCAGGCTACCTCCACACCAGGGGTCTCCAACCTTTTTTGCCCCGTGAGCTACTTTTGTATAACAAAAATGGCAGCGAGCTACTTATGCTTCAAATAAACACATGCCTGTTGTAGGACTACCAAGATGATAATTCAGCACAATGAAAGAAAATGACTAGTTTCTGCTTTATACTTTGCTATATTCACCTAAATGTTTGGAGTTTAATTTTTTGTTCAGAACAAAAAATGCATCTAAAGTTTGTATGGAATCAGATTTGAGACAAAAATTATTCAAATTACTTTTACAGGAACTCAAATAAATAATATATTTTTGGGGATTTCATAAGATATTATTTTCATTCCAACATAAAACAATGAAAAATAGAAAAAACTGTTGAATGCTAAACATGAAGAATAAAAATTGTTATTTAATAAAAAAATTCACTCCAGTAAAAAAATTCATAAAGCTTGGCCCAAAGCTGAGCAGGGCTAAAGGCTAAGTACAAAGCGGAGTCCTTCAGCCAATGAGAAGGCACTATTCTAAGACCCGCCTCCCTATCAGCTTTTCACCAAAAGCAAAAATTCAAGATTCAAAAGCTAAACTTTCAGACTCGAATGTGGAAAAACCCTAACAAGGCAAAAAAAGAAAAATGTATTCAAATTTATTTTTCTAAATTTGTTTATTTTTAGGTTGGAATTTAAATAATACCTTATGATATACCAAAAAATATATTATAATTTATTTTTAAAAGTAATTTGAATAGTTTTGTCTCAAATCTGATTGACTCATTAGAAAGGGCTGTCGAGCTACTGGTTGGAGATCCCTGCTCTACACAGACAGAGGAGCCTCTAGTCTCCTGATGCAGATTGGTAGGCTATCTGACCTCCATCGGTCCTTTATTTCTGTAGGCTCCGCCCCTCTTTCACAATCAATAAATCAGTGAACATCCCGAGGCCTGCTCCTTTGTTACACTTCTGTAGTAGCTCAGTGAAAGTGGGCCACGACAGTGAAAGAATGTAAAGTGGTGGCTGAAATGGGGTAGACTCCGGGGTAGACTGCTGTCTCTCGGCTCTTTGTAAGAGTTGGCCGCATGTCACTGCTCTGTTGAAGCAGCACATTACTGAACTTTATTCAGTCGGCCAGCTCAAGTGTAGCCCAGTCCAAGGAGGCGGATGGGTGAATCTAGGTTAACAGGGTAATAATATCTTCACATCAAGCTGCACGTCCTCAGACCGAACTATCTCTATCTATTACTGTTTAATGTTTTAGTAGCTTTACCAATCTTTCCATATAATCTCTATAACGTCAGGTAAATGAGTAAATTCGGATGATTCATTGTCCTTGGATGATTGAAAATATTCAAAAATATTAAACACAGATGGCACCATTACGGTTTTAATTTTGATCAAACTAATAAAAACCGTGGGAGTGATGAATGATGGTTGTAAGCAGAATGTCGTGTAATAGTTTAACAGCCCACACCCACGTCGTCCACTAGATGGCAGAGAAATATCTACCTTTTGAACATGTTTAAATGAACATGTTTAAACCGTTAAACGATATCGAAAAAAAATTGAGATACTACCGGGATCAAAAAATACATTGGTACCAAAAAAAAAACATTTTTCTTTAGAAAGCAAATTTTGATGCCTGATGGGTCTAAAGAAAGTGACTTAGGTGTTTCAGCTCAAATAAATGATAAAAAACAGTATTTTATTGAATAATTACCATTACAACAAAACTAAAAATAAAGCACCCAAATGACTTGATTTGAGAATATTTGTCTTGTTTTTAAGTTTTGACTAGAGACATATTTACTATTGTCATCTACAATCATTTGGTTTATTTCATGACAATTTTTACTGATTCTAAGATAATCTCGCTTGAATTAGGAAAATAAAACTGCCAAAAGGACCAGACCAATTTTAAATTAAAAAGGAAAAAGTAGAAACAAGTCAAAAACACCTGAGAACAAGTGGCTAGAATCAGGCTAAATGAGCCACTAAATCTTAACTCGTCAAAACAGCTCAAATTTAGATAACATGAATTTGGGTCATTTAATCTTGTCTAGATATTTAGATATTTACTTTTGTGTAGATGACAAATAATTTAGTATAGGTATCGAAAAAAAATATCATTCAGGAATCGGTATCGTAAAACAAGTATCGTTAAAGTACTAGGATTGAAGAAAAGAAAAAAAAAAAAGAGAACGATACCCAAACCTAGTTGTAAGCAGAATGTCGTCTAATAGCTTAACAGCCCAGACCCATGACGTCCGCTAGATGGCAGTGTTGTATCTACCTCATGAAGTCAACCATATTTTGAAGTGTCTTCGATAAGTATTTATGACGAGAAACGGGATCCAATACACACTGGACATATAGTGATTGGAGAAAATTGATACATTCATTTAATAATTTATAACTCAGGCGACCCAAGGGTTGACATTACTTTATTGTGACTTGATAAACATGCCCCACTGCCCAACACTACAGCTCACACAATTCTTAAATGCATTTAGATAGATACATTTCTTTGTCTTTGACAGCTAACCAGAGTCAGTCATGCTAAAAAGTTAAGATCAACCTTCAGTGACTGATTTAAGGCTTTTAATGGACCATTGGTCTTTGATCAATGAGCCTGTTGACCACTTGTTCTGAAATGCAACAAGGTGTGAGCCAAGTTAAACCCGGAGTGAAGACAGCTCCACTATCATGACAGCGAGAGCTTTGTTTAGACCAAAGTGTCAGTGTCAACACCAAATTAATCACATCCAACATGTTTACAAATTCATTTCAATGAAGTATTGTAAAATATTTGATTAAAAATGAAAATACATGATTACATTTGAACAATTGTCTGATAGGACACAATGTAGATTTAGTCTGAAACATAATTTTGAATAATGTAAGAAAATTTCATCTGTACAAAATATTATAAAGGTCAACAGTGAGAAACTGTGATCCTCTAGTCAAGTGTTCAGTTCATTGATAAAACATTGGCATGTCTTTGTTGAAGGACTGATGCCGGTCGCGCTCTGATTCAGAGGCTACTAGCTCACTGAGCGAACAGATTCACACATGTGCCCTCCCCGGGACATGTCAGGACAAACCAGCACGATGTCCTGCTGAGGAAACATGTGTGAATCTGGCTTATATAGTTACCCTTCTGGCCCATGATAGCTCATCTTCAATTGCTTTTGACATATCTTCTTAGCAGGTTACTATGCCAGCAGTTGTTTCAAAAACAATGTCAGGCTGATGTTGCCTCTGTGAGTAGACAGCTCACTGCCCACTTTTCTTCTCCTTCTGGAAACTGAAGCTGGTCCTGCGGCTCAGTTTCCGCTGCTTTTGGGCAAAGTAATCAGCCCGCGACGTGCTGGCCCGGGACTCCAGAATGTAGTTCACCTAGGTACAGGTACAATTTATACATACACAACATCTTGCATTCATCAGGGACTTTTACTACAAGGTTTTAGGTTAAAAATAAAATGACTACTAAAATGAATAATTATTATTATCTTAGTTAAAACCAAAATTCTTCTTATTTCTCAGAATTATACAGATATGATGGGTCATTTTAGGCTATTGTCTTTATGTGAACATTTTGGAAAACACTTTTGACGTTTGACTTTGACCAGAAAACAATTTTAAAAACTTAAATGTGCTCGAAAATGACTCCTGCCCCTGTGACAAATGTGGCCCACACAGCACCATGGACTGCATGAATGGACTGAAGCATGATTCCTGTTGTTTTTAGGCCTAAAAGCGCGGCTCGCTTGTATGACTCACCTTTAGCACAATTTCATTGACGGTAGCAGCATCAGATTCAAAGTACAGAGGCTTATAGTCATGGTTGCTCAGATATGTGAGCTTAAATATTGCATGACCTGTAAGATCAAAAGTACAGTTAGAAGAGATAAAACAATCAAGAATATAAAATTACATATCAGAGGATTAAAACAAATCAAAACTATCTAAATTCTCAGTCATCTAGTTGGCTAATTCAAACGTCTAACATTAATAGATAAAGATGTGGGTGGTTTAAGTAACATCCCACGCTCTATCTCAGGTACACAACAGCTGGAAACACAGTCCTCCATGACCATTGAGGGCTGGGAGCACTGATCTCCTTCACCCCCCTCTCAAACCACCGTTCTTTATCAGATATTAAAGAAAAAGAGCCATGGCCACCCATACCCACCCTGAGGAAGCTGGGGATAGGGAGTGAAGCATTGGCGCCTGTCGTGTGTTTCATGTCTGAATATCAAAGGGCTTTTTATCGCTAACGTCTTAAAACATTTAAATTGAAAGCTCTTTATCAATTGTGATCGTGTGGCACTGTAAATGTATCATGTTACTTTGCATTTAGCATGGTAATAAAGAGCAACAACCTAAGCCTAGAAACATTATGAAGACGACTTACTGGGGCTTCTCTCCTCCACCAGGTCACAGGCACAGAGGTGGTCAGAGTCTATGGAGATGGGCTTCTGTCTGATCCAGAACTTGGTGCTGGCTTTCTGGTTGGTCACTGGGTCAATCTCGACTTTTTCACCTGAAATCCCTGAATAGCAGAGGACTATGTATTATAGACCATTCTCAGTCATGTGACTTTTGGTTGGCAGTCAGCCTTGTTATCAGCTGTTGTCTACTATTGTTTTGATTTGAATTGCTTTTAGCAACACATTGTTGTAACATAACCTCCGCTAACCAAATGACGAAAGGTCATTTTCAAATGCATCTTACTCTGTATTTATGTTGATTGTTATGTTTGTTTTAAGTTTTGTTGAATGAGCAAAAATGAAGAAATGTGGCAATCAATATTGTCCAAATACCTAGCTGCACATCTGTGGTGAAACGCAGCTTATGAATCATGCTGATCTTGAAGGATTTATAGTGATGACTGCTAAGCATGTCCTGGACTGTGGTGATGTCAATAGGGGGGTCCTCCTCTGAGCTCTCTTCTCCCCTGGAGCCTGGAGTATATTATGTAAGTGGTTATGATTTTCAATATTACATTCAATTATTTTTGAAGATGATAATTTACTACAAAAAACAACATGTGAACTTACTGTTTTCTCTGACGAGACAAAACTCAAGTGTTCCCTGAGACTCCAGTGTGGAGTCTAGATCAACAGCAACATTTGGCTCGCTCTGTTTCTCCAGACGATACATAGGCCCTACGAGAACAATAGACATTTACTCACAAACAAACCTTTTGATTCAGAGAACCAAACACAGACTCATTTAGTAGATTACTACTGCTTTCCAAGTTGTCTCATAAATATCGAAGGCTAATCCCAGATGAGACCAACTCTAGTCACCTTTGTTCTGTGCCCTTTTCTTTTTATCTGTTTGAAAAGCATTACTTTATAATTTAAAGGACCCATCTACATTAAATAGACTTAAAAACAAACAGTAAACCAAACTAGATTATAAAAATGAAGTATGTTTTGTTTATTCTTGCATATTTCTGATCCACCAGCTCAACTGATGTCTTTTCCAGGAGAAGCCTTTTGTGTTTATAAAAGTCCATACACAATCATCTGATAATTTTAGTGCTCAAATTGCCTTGACTACAAAGCACGTCTAAAGCCAATCAAGAGCAGTGATGCTAGACGAGAGCACATAGACCACTAGAATGTCGGTCCTTAAACCATCCACATGAAATCTGCAGTGCTGTGGTGTCACAATCACTACCTGAGCCTTTTTGAGAGCCCTTCCTTTTTTTCAATGCTTTCTGGAGGATGTCCTTCATGGTTATCTTTAGACTGTCCACAGGTATTAAAGAGAAGCCATGAGCAGCATTTCTGTAACACAAAACGAGTAGGAAGTCATCACTCATCCACAGTTTTCACAGAGGTCTCCAGTGCAAACTCACATTCTCACAAACAAAGACTGTCTAGAGGCAAGGCCAGGTGATGAATATTTCTCCACTAAGGCTAATGTGCTGAACCCAAACTTATGGATTGGTTCATTTGAATCCAGCGGGGGGAAGTCTGTGTCCACCTCACCGTCATCCTCAGCTATGTGCAGGCAATAAGCATTCACATTCTCACTGTTGACAAAAGAAAATGCGTGGTTACGTCATATGACCTTTGATTACGGACATGTAAATCAGCATGTAAATCTAAATTTCCGTGGTTTGCTCACTTGAGTTTGGGTTCCCGTCCTTCACTTGTGTACTGCCAGCAGATGAGTCCAATGAGATCATGCACGCGGGCGTTGGCGATGGTCACCACAGTCATCGGGTGAACCTTATCCTGACCCACTTGCATAGAGAGGTAGACGTCGATCTTTTTTGTAGCAGTCGTCCCGATATGCCCCTTCAATCGAAGAATTTACAAAAACATAAAAATGTACAGAAATGTACTTTCCGAGAGCAAGAGAGGGCAAGCTATTCTAGACTTTACGCACCTTGCCGTCAAATTTGGAGTATTCGTTAAAGGGGTTGTTGAGCTGCTGAGGACATTGCTCGAGTCGCAGTGACAGGGTGGACTTGGTGCCTGTTGATCTTGGCCGATCTTTAAAGTCCCGTTTCTCAAATAAAGAACCCAGATCCTCCACTAAAAATGTATTAATCATATTATATTATGGTAGATAGGTAGGATGGATGGATGGATAAGGACATTATATATATATATATATATATATATAGATATAGATATAGATATAGAGATAGAGATAGAGATAGAGATAGAGAGATAGAGAGATAGAGAGAGAGAGAGAGAGAGAGAGAGAGAGAGAGCTAGATGGAAAGATGCAGACAGACATTTGTTTTATCTGTTACCAGATTGAGAAGAAGAAGAAGTCCTCTCTTTCCACTGGATGTTTTTACATTTGATTTGGTTTTGTCGTTCTTTTCTTAGTCTTTCAAGTCGTTGGGCTGCATAAGA
>OMNZ01104415.1:0-10762 GCA_900303255.1 Lesueurigobius sanzi | reverse complement strand
TTGTACACTATTAGGACTAACATTTGAGAGAAAACTTAAATATGATGTGCATGAGCTTGAACACATCTATACTAGTGAGGTAACAGGTTTTATACATGACAAATCCTCAGAGACAGACTTCTCTTGTTGTTCGTTGGGCGTTCTAAAAATTGAGATTTAACAGTGTGAAATATAATGCTCTGCAAGGCGACAAAGCTTTTCCATATGCTCAATAGGAGTAGGAAGAAGTAAACACTTGTATACTCCTACCCCTTAAGATGAGATGGTTCTTTATTGATCTCACAATGGAGAAATTTACTTGTTGTTCTTCCAAGTCACAGTTACAGTGCAGTACAGTACATTTTATCTAGTATTGATAAGTCGTTTGATTGCTGTACTATTGAATTTGATTTGATGTTGTGTTCACAGGACATTATATTACCTCAGGCAGACCCAAAGTGCGGCCCTCAGACCCATTTTTGGTGGCCCAAAATCTTCTTGTTGAATTTGCACATGTCGTCAGAAATGATATTTTTTCCTGCAGGTTTAACAATTCTGCACAATTAAAGCCTCAAAAACTTGATTTTAATTGTGAGACAGGTTCCAGACTAACTAAAGGTGTGGGGGGAAGGTTTAAACCTCTCTTTATATCAACCCAGTTGAATTTTGGACTGCGTTGGCCACCGATCTGTGGCCCTCCATGCTGTACCTACTTGAATATGTGGCCCTCGATGAAAAAAGTCCAAACTTTGGACACCCCTGTATTACCTAAAGTGCCACCAGGCCTAGATCGAGATCAAATCGGGACTAAACATTTACCTAATTTGAACTAAATCATGTTTTAACTGGGTATAAACCAGAAAAAACACCTACCGTATATGCATTACTTAAAGGTATTGGCCACTATTTTCCATACTGAGATATGTTCTTACCTAGGCTTAAACGAGTTGATGTGTACCTGTCTGGTCTTTGTGCGTACCGTGAGTCTAATTTAATAGACTGAAGATGTTGTTAGCATTAGCCTCTGCTAGCGCATTCCTATGGTCCAAAACTGGGATGAAGTTAGAAGCCTTACAATATAGTACCCATTTTTATCTGCTTAGAAAATGGACATTTTTGTGTAACTATACTTGGATTGTGTAACTACTCGGATATCTGTATTTAAATGGGGAAAACGTGGAAGAGTTTGGTGGCTTCTGACGTCAACCCCGTTTTGGACCATAGGAATATGCTAGCAGAGGCTAATGCTAACAACATCTTTGGTTCAGACAGGTACAATCAAGTCGTCTAAGCTCCGGTAAGAACATATCTCAGTATGGAAAATAGTGGCCTATTCCTTTTTAGAATAAAATTATTTCTAGTTGAACTTAATAAATTACAATTGCAGATGACCCAAGGTGCCCAGGTACAAGTTTAAAAACCACTGGCCGAAATAGTATCTGTCCTAGCATTTTGCACCCACTAATGTTGCCATTTTGATGTGATTGTGAGTATTTATACTTTAATGACTTGTATCTCAATGCATTTGGCTACAAACAATGAACCACTGAATGACATGCATATCTTAGTGAGGTGTGACCTTGACAGTGAAGCTTGTTTTTGTCAAACAGATCAGACCACATTATGCTGAAGTATGGAAGAGGCTAAATTTTCTTTTTAACCCTTTAGGCGCCAAAGTTGCCATAGTGCACCCGGAGTTACTTTGTCTTTTACTTTTAGGTCAAGAGCAATCTGAACAAACACATCATAAAAAACAACAACGGCTATCAGAACTGGCCATTGTTGAAGTGGGTGAAAGTTTAGGTATAACCTGGAGATGTGAGAGGAATTGTTGATTTATCTGTTGTTTTCAATGCCTTAAATAAATTTGGCGCCTAACGAGTTATCTTTAACTTAATTTAATAAAAAACGGTTTCATCACACAACCAGCTTCCTTTGGGAGTGTGAAAGTGACGAACATCCTTTGGGCACTCAGCCTATCAGGAGCTAAAGTGTCGATCTCGTCTCCTGAGCTGAAACAGAACCTAGATCTGAAGGCTTTTAAAAAATTAATGAAAGCAAGTCTTTGTGTCAGAACCAACATTGGTGTCGTCGTTTTTGTAAGCTTGTTCTTTAAAAGCCCTTATTAGAAGTCAACATTTCAAATTAAGACTATTGGCTATAAATGTTGACATGTCCCTTTTTAAAATACATAATTGTAATATTGAATATACTCTGTCTTTCAGCAATGGATGGTGTTCCTTTCATGATCTCTGAGAAGTTTGCCTGCGCCTCATCTGATGTGAGTAGGAACCCCCCCCCGCAAACAATGCTCCATCCACAACTGATCCACTCTAACTCCTGTGTTTGTGTTTGTTTTTGTTTAGTTACAGCAGGTGGATCTGATGGGCATTACCATTAAGTCACTGGCTGAGATCGAGAAAGAGGTGAGCCGTTTTAACAGTGATGCCTCTCAGTGTTTTTGAGCCTGAAGGTCATGTGAAGTGAGTGTCTGGGGTAAAACAGGTACATGTGTATTCCACCAGGGGGCAGAGTTTATCAGAAAGGTTCACCAGTGTTTCCCACAGATGGCTGATGAGACTACTGATTGAATGCCCAGTAAAAAAACAAAAAACAAAAAACAAACACGCTCTTTGGAAAGATTGTATTTTTTTATGTGTTTACGAGTTTTCAAAATTGTGGTTGAGATCGCTACCAATGTTGATAAAACTGTAGTTTCATCACCTGAATAAAATTGATTGGAAAATGCTGACCTGTCTTGTAGGCAATGCAACTCCCCTATACCCCACCGGTCTTAGATGTTGGATCATTTGTCTATCTGCTTTGTTTGGGGGTTTTTTTGTATATTGTACAAACAAAAAAACCTATACTGTCCCCTCCTTCCTTCCCTGCTCAGTGCTCACTCTAGAAAAACAGAAAAAGACCAATGCTCCAGTTGCTATATTTTGGCACAGACATGACACTGCATAATAAGGCTAGTTATTTACACATTTATACCTGCATTTTCTAAGTAAAGTTGCTACATTTTGACAAAGGTTTTGTATGATTTTCTCAAGTTGTATGATATGTTTTTGTAATGACACACGACTGATCTTTTCAGTAACCATTTGGTTAGAGGCAGAGGTCGAATCAGCTGCGCCGCTGCCAGGGCTATTGCAAATCATTTAGTTTGATATTTGTTTAATGGTTCCTCGAGCTTCATAAAATTTCCAATTACTGTATTTTCCGGATGATAAGTCACACTTTTTCTCATGGTTTGGCTAATCCTGTGACTTATACTCAGGTGCGACTTATATATTAAAATAAATCAATCAATCAAACTTTATTTACAAAGAGCTTTTCATACAAAATGCAACTCAAAGTGCTTTACCGATTAAAAACACATTAAAAACAGAAAAATGAATTTACACACCCAACTCCCACCCCCACAGATATTTACAAGTGCATTCAATAGACCAGGGGTTTTCAACTGGTTCTGCCCCAGGGACCACCATTCAGACTAAGCCGTAGTCTGCGGCCTACTGTGTGTGCAATATAGGCCTATTTGTTTTGTATAAAAGAGGGCTGTATACTTAATTTTACAATGCTTTGTGTTCTCAAATGTTTAAAACAACAAAAGTAGAATTATTAAAAGAGATAATCAACTTGATATTCATTAATATTCAATATGCGGCAGCCCTTGTGTATTTTTAGTAGTTAAACTGGATAGCAAGTCTCGGACCACCAGCAGTACTGCCACGGACCACCAGCAGTACTGCCATGGACCACTGGTTGAAAACCCCTGCAATAGACAGTTGTCACACACATCAGCATTCGGACACCAGATATAATTTCACATGTTGTTATTTTCACACTGACGGTCGTGAGAGGGCACTCCGGGCTTGTGTACCGGTATCTGCTGCTCCTGTCCCACTGACAATTCAAAATTTAAACATTAACTTGTAAAAGACAACCGAGAAAGACAAGAAATACAAATGTCTTCAAAAAGAAAATCATTTTCTGCAGATTGTATGCTGCAAATAGTGAAAAATGCGACTTATAGTCCAGTGCGACTTACAGTATATATGTTTTATTCTAGAGATGAAACAACTAATCGAATATTGAAAAATTGTGTTTTTTTTGTTGAAAAAAAAAACTATTTTGTCTCTAAATGTATGTAGGGTATAATAGGGGACCATAACCTAATCAGAGCAGAATGAGGACTCTCGCTCTCTCACTTTCACAATCCCAGAGTGAATTTTAGAGGTTCTTAGCTCTCAAATGAGGAATGACCTGTGAAACTTTGTACAACAGGGATCTCCAACCAGTAGCTCGGGAGCAACCGGTAGCTCGCCAAAGACTTTCTACATTTCTACATCCGCTTGATGAGTCACATTGTAGATGCATTTTTGTTGCTCTGAGCAAAATATCTCCAAACCTACCAAAGTATAAAGCAGAAACTACTGTCATTTTCTTTTATTGAGTTGAATGATCATCTTGGCTCCTAGAGGCCGAGTTACACGTGTTTCTTTGAAGTATAAGTAGCTCGCTGCCATTTTTGCTTGCAAGGTAAAAAAGGTTTGAGACCCCTGTTGTACAAAGAGCATCCTACAGACATTACCTTTAACTTTACTTCAAGTTCAAGTAAAAAAAATACACTTTCCACGCACCTTTTCAGCCAACCAATTAATCGTAAAAATGATCATCCGATTAATTGATTACCACAATAATCACGACTGGAGCGACTTATAGTCCGGAAAATACGGTAACAGGGTTTCTGTGAGGCATTAAAAAGCATTAAAAGTCAATAAAGGAATCTTGCCAAAAATACGGCCTTAAATGTCATTAAAAAGCATCACATTTAATTCAAACTGGCTTTAAATCTAAATTTCTTACAAAATAATGAAATTGCTCATTTTACTGCAGACGTTCGTGAAAAATGCAAAAATTAGCGTCTAAAATACATTCAGTGGCAGTTTTTGAAGAAATTTGACACGAGTTCTGTTCAACAGTTACCCGTTTTATAAAATTTTATACTAAATATGAAAATTCATCTATTTGGTGGAATGTTTGCATGAAATGAAATACACACAGAATTGTTGCATATATGGCATTAAAAATCTAGTTCAAACAAGGATGGTGAGCGCTTCAGAGGGTACGTGTAGTAGTAGTAGTAGTAGTAGTAGTAGTAGCAGTAGCAGTAGCAGTAGCAGTAGCAGTAGCAGTAGCAGTAGTAGTAGTAGTGAGGCTGGAAACAGGTGCTCTTCAAATCACCTGTTTCCAGATTTCGTTACTCTTACACTTGCTTCTTTACTGTTGAGATCATGTCAAATCCCCTCTTATCTTATTAAAAATCTAGTATTTTTGTATTAAAATGGCTTTAAGAGCATTATATTTGACTTGTATAAACCCTGAGTAAACACGAATCAGGAGAGAGATCCACACATTGTTGGAGGATGTCACACGGGTCCATCCTAAAGTGTCTTCTAAAACGACTTCCACACCTGACCAAGAGTTTTGCGTCTCTCTCTGCACAGTACGACTACAGTTTCCGTACGGAGCACAGCGCCGCGGCCCGCCTCCCTCCCAGCCCCACGCGGACCTCGCTCAGCTCGGAGGCCTGACCTGCTTCGACGCCGCCCAGAACTACTGAGGTCCCGCAGAAGCAAACCACTCTGCAGTACGAACGAACAGGTGTCCACCGTGAGTGCTGCCGGTGCGAAGCTGATACTTTTCCACCGAACTGAAAAAGACAGTAACGGGCTTCGACTCCAGTCTTTAACCACTAAGAAAAAGACGCGTCAAACAAACGGAAAGCAGTATTTGTGATCCAGTTTAAGTACCATCCATATCCGAGGCTTTTGCTGGAGACGGAAGACTACGAGAAGGCCGCTTGTGAGCCTGGTGAACATGATCAGGTGAACACTTACAAACGAGAAAATCCTGGTCCCCACAAAGTCATAATGTTTCTGAAAAGGGTTTGTTCGACTCCTTTACTGTTGCCGTTACTGTAATATACTCGTGAGAATGTGAGTGCACTTTGTTTTTGGGGATTTGATGTGAGCTACAAACCACTCCTTCGACGATGAGCCGGCTCCTTTCTACAGAACCACTGTTTCATTTGGGCCTTTTTTAAGAATCTTGCCGATCATCGCAACCTGCAGCTATTTGCGACGTCATAACCACTCATCCAGCCACTGTTTGTTCGTGTTCATCCATAGACCTGTTCGTTGCTCTCATTTTAATCTTCGCATTGAGTCAGTATTCTGTTCGACACTAACTAAACAAGTCCATTTTATTTTATGTTTACTCGGTCTATATATCACAATATTTATCCAATTTTAGCTCTTTGCAATGATTGAGTTTCAGTCTGTCTTCACAAAAGCTAACTCCTGTAGAGTCCTTGATTTATTAACCACACTTTTCCATATTGGACACATTTATATGTAAAATTCATTTCAAGCTATTCCTGTTTTTGGTTTGTTTTGTTTTGGTTTGTAGGGCTGGGTACCTTTTTTCCCCAATACCAGTACTTTCACGATACTGGTACCTGAACAAAACCTTTCCCCCCAATACCTGTCCTACATTATTTATTATCTAGAGCAGTGTTTTCCAACCAGGGGTACGGGGTAATTTCAGATAAAAAATAAGATGAAACAAATTGTATTTTTGATTATT
Source organism: Lesueurigobius sanzi (assembly GCA_900303255.1). NCBI lineage: Eukaryota > Metazoa > Chordata > Actinopteri > Gobiiformes > Gobiidae > Lesueurigobius > Lesueurigobius sanzi. The sequence goes on along the minus strand of OMNZ01104415.1, from coordinate 4,126 downwards.
ATGGTCAAAGAAAAGACATTTTAAAACATTTGCCTGTAAAGAGTGAGATTCTGAGAGTATTTAGCTGTCTTTAACCTGATAAATTGGGAGTTTTTGTCATTCACTAATCAACAAAACCATCAAAGCAGGGGCTACTCGGAGCATAAATGAAAGGCCCAATGGAAGGGGTACGCGAGACAAAAAAGGTTGGGAACCACTGATCTAGAGCAGCCATTTCCAAACTTGAGAATATCACAGCCCCCTCATACTATAGAATTCACTCCATTTAAAAGAAAATATTATGGTTTTTCTCATAAATTTGCATACAATATATCATGTAAAGTACATTTTAAACTCAATTCATCTTTATGTGATTGATTTGTGGACATAAAAGACCATTTCTTTTCATTTTTGATCATTTATTTGAGCTGGGGCAACCAAGTAATTTTCTTTGATGCTGTCTCCGGAGCCACCAGGCATCAAAACTTGGTATCCAAAGAAAAATACGTTTTCAAAGCCACTAGGACCGTACTTTGTTAATGTAACTAATTAAATATTGTTTATCGGTACTCAGCCCTTTTAGTTTATATAACATGAACAGATACAAATCACGTTCCACTTGTAGTAGAAGATCCCTCCAGTCGTGCCGCTGTGTGTGGCAGCTCGGAACAGCCAGACCGACGAAGAATCATTTCATCGATTTCCCATTTCCCATGTTTTACTTTGTCACGTTTATGTTCTAATTTATTAGTGGTTTTACTATTGAACCCAAGCTCATTGTGTGTTTTAACAAAAATGGCAATTGCACTGCTAATAGGTCAATACATACTCCGCTGTGATGCTTGTCTCGTAATATGCCATTTCATGTTTACTACTATACAGTTTTACAATATCTAAGGTAATGTGTGCAAAACCAGTTTGAGTCGATGTGGCTGCTGCATGCACGCTAATCCAAGATGTCTCCAAAAACGTTTATTTTCTTGGTCAAATGTGTCTCCATTTCAGAATACTGTATTTACATGGCAGGAGTGGAGTTTGTGTATTAAACTGAGATGAGCTGAAGAATGACTCCCAGGTTCTGTTTTTTGTTTTTTATGAAGGGAAGTGTTTTTATTGAGAACTTTTGAGATAAAACATTACAGTGCCATGTCCCTCTTTGAAGTTGACGGCACGATCCAATTAACGCCTGGTTATAGACCCCTGCCGCAACTTTATGAAGCGCAGTTTACTCCAGAGCATGTGTGTAATGGAAACTGTGGCTTTATCACCAGATGCCCGCGGGACTTCTCGGTTCAAGACAAAAATTTGGATTGTTCAATCAATAAAAATTTAGTTGCAATCTCCGTTACCGTCATGGGGCTTTTTAAGCGAAGACACTGCTTAACAATACATGAGTTTCCAGTGATGTCACACATAGTTGTGGCCGCCATTTTGTTGCCCGAATGCCAGTTAGCATGAGAATCCTAATGCTAACTGGCGTGCAATATTTTCATATAACCGCACAGTTGGACGGCATCATTTAAAATCACTCCACTACTGTTGCCATAGTAACTGTAAACAAAGAGTGGGGGAACTAGTTTCAGTTATATCGCCGACTTTGCTCTCAGCAACTCTCCAGGCGGTTGATAAGGATAAAATCCAAAGGTTTTGGTTTTTAAGTGTCAGCTCTGTTCTTCTGTCTGAGGCATCATTTTCAGATGTAGCATCTTGGGTTCAGTCAGTGCAGACCATAGATAAACGTATGCCGCATTCATGTGAACTGGGGATCTCATTTTCCCCAGATGGAAGTCCGTTGTTCCCAGTTGGTTTGTGTTCATGTGCTTTCTATGTCGGAAAGTGGGGATTTTGATTTAATCAGATGAAAACGGTCTTTCATCACTAATTAGCATTTAACAGAGCTAACTATTTACATTTGGTGCTAGCATCTTGAAAGCTATACTTTGGTTTGTTTGTTTTATAAAGCATCACTTACATTTTCTTTTTGCTAGCATAAATTTCAGGAATTTCTCTCGTAAATGTTACTCCAAAGTTAATGAAGGCTCATAGTAAACCTGTGAAAGTAGCAGTGTTTAACCAAAAAGCTCACATTTAGCAAAAAATTAACAAATCAGCTGATTTCCGCATTAGGTGCGGAAGTCCGGTAGCTTGTTTTGACTCCAGTTCCCCAGTTGTTTTTCCCAGTTGAGCAAGTGTTCATGTGCATTTTCCAACTGTGAAAAACGTTTTCCCCAGTTCCCCAGGTCCACATGAATGTGGCAATAGACACAGGCTGATACACTCTTGCACTAGCCAGCGGGCAACAAAATGGCCACCCTGACCACTGAGGTCATGTGACTGAAACCCCTGTGTGAAGGTTTTTTTCAGAGGGATTTATTTCAATATTTAATTCCTGGGAAGTGCACAAGCAGTTCAGGAAGCTGATCCCGCAAAGCCCCCAGGCCGGACTGTGTCTCCCCCTGCCATCCTGAGACATGGGGTGTTTCTCAATCCCCTCAACTCATTTCTGGATTTCTTTTTGCAACGTAGTCTGCTTTCTTTAACAAACATAGTCAGGATGAATGGTGGGGGGCTTAACTCTGTGTCTCTTTTTTGGGAATACAGTATATACAGTAAGATAAGATAGTTCTTTATTGATCTCACAATGGAGAAATTCACTTGTTACAACAGCTCTTAGGACAGGATCACACAGGGGGGTGTAAAAAGTCAGGAAATGTGCCATCAAGAAGAAAAAAGGTTTGCAAACAATAGTGATAATACTGGAATAGGATAAAAAGCTAAATTTTAAAAAGGCTAATAATGATAACAATAAAATAAGTGTCTTAGCATTCATCAGTATCCATCTGAAATTAAATTGAAGTTGGAAGGGCCCCATGACATAATTGCCCTTATGACCCTGTGAATGCTTGGGCCGGCCCTGCCTGTCAGCAATCAGCTCATAGATAATATATGGTTTAAGATGTAGAACTTTTGTCTGACTGGCATCATACAAACAATCGATACAAAAAGGAGCCAGTCTCTTTGAAATGCAGTGTTGTTTTTGGCAGCCATTTGAGTTTTAGTTTTAGTCTTTTGGACGAAGTGCCTATTAGTTTTAGTCACATTATAGTCATTTCTATATGTGATAGTTTTAGTCTAGTCTTAGTCGACAAAAACTCGAAAAGGTTTTAGTCTAGTTTTAGTTCTTCAACTTCTCCAAATCTGCCATATCACAGTCATAGTATATGCAGTATATTTATGAGAAAAAAGACATATTGTGTGTCCTGACGCCGTACCAGCAGAACCATATAAAAGAGCATGTTTTAAAAAAAGCTATTATACCCTTACAGTAATTGACAACCAGATTCATCCCCTTGTGTCTCATTTTAAAGCCTCTGACGTCTAAGTCTTTATGGGCCACACAGGTTTCTTGTTACAGCTTTGCTTGATTTTTCTACATCAAAATGCACTTGTCAGAGCAAGACACTGGGGCTAATTCAGTGGGCTCCGTTCTTCCACCGCAAGAGCCACTTGGTAGAGCTTGTTTTTCCACAAACTTAGATGTTTGTATTTTCTTACAATTTATAGTTGCCTTTGCTCATCCACACGAGGTGACGGTCGTGTGTGGGCCATGTGTCATCAAAGACCTTTCAAGCTGTTTACAATGTTCATCTGGGCTCCTTTATTCCTTTATGCAGCCGCTGTCGCACAGAAGGTGGTTGCAGAACATTGGTGAGACCCCCCTTTCTCTGTTTTGTTTTCTTTGCAATTAGTCTTTCAGTCCCATTCCTATAATGAAAGAGGCAGATTATTATTTGTTTGTGATTTTTTTCCAGAGGTTGTCCACAAATCAATCACATCAAAATAAAATGAGTTTATAGGCTGATGAACTTTATATGAATTTGTTTATATGGGATGTCATTGCCTGTATTCTCACTGTTTGCTTGTATTGTATATTTAAAATTGAGCAAAAAAACATTGTTAAACAATTACATTTTCTTTTAAATAGTGTGAATTCTTATCATCGGGGGCCCCAAGAGGTCTTTGGATGTATATAAGGGGCCGCGACACTCACAGGTTTGGGAAAGCCTGGTCTCGCCTATAGACCTTTCTCAGTCATGTGACTTGGAATGGAACGCCGGCCTGTTGGTTGGCATTCCGCTGATTTTCT
>OMNZ01104414.1:0-10269 GCA_900303255.1 Lesueurigobius sanzi | reverse complement strand
AGTCCAGCAGCCAGTTGCACAGTGATGTGTTGATCCCCAGATGGAGCAGTTTGTGTATTAGCTGCTGTGGGATTATAGTGTTGAATGCTGAGCTAAAGTCTAAAAACAGCATTCTAACATAGGAGTCCTTTGTTTCAAGTTGAGTGAGGGCTTGCATGAAGCGCATTGGAGATGGCATCTTCAGTTGAGCGGGAGCACTTTTATATAATTTGCATTCAATCACTCAGTTTTAACGCCCAATATCACAACAGGAGTCATCTCAGAGGTCGATATCAAACATCAAACAATGAAATGTCAATGAAATGTCAGCCTGGGGTTTCCCACATCCTTAGACCCTCCCCCGCGGCAAGGAAAAACTCAAGAAAACCACGTGGGACAAAACGGAGAAACCTTGGGGAGAACCACATTGGGGAAGGGATCCACTCCTATGGACGGATGGGCCAGATCACGGGTCTCCAACCCTTTTTACCTTGCGAGCTACTTTTGCGTAACAAAAATGGCAGCGAGCTACTTATACTTCAAAGAAACACGTGTAACTAGGCCTCTAGGACTGACAAGATGATCATTCAACTCAAAAGAAAATTACAGTGGTTTCTGCTTTATACTTTGCTATGTTTGGAGATATTTTGCTCAGAACAACAAAAATGCATCTAAAATGTCAAAATGACTCATCAAGCGTATAGAAATGTAGAAAACCTTTGGCGAGCTACTCATGCTCATTTCCAGGACCATAGCATTTAATTTACTTAATCTATTTCCATACGGGGACAATAAAGATGCTCCTTCTTTTCTTTCTATTCTTTAAAATTACTAAATACATTCATACAATTTCATTATTTTTGAAAATTGTACCATGAAAGTATCTGGCAACTCCCAAATCAGTGCCCACAACCCCCCTGCGAGCCCCTTTGGAAACCCCTAGAATAGAATCGAGCACAAACACGTTGCCCTGCTATTTCTATACCTTTGAAAAGGCATACGTTTTGACTGGGCAAACTTCTGAAACAGATTGCCCCTCCGTACATGAACGCTCCGCTGAAGACCACTTCACGTAAAGGCTCGACAAAGTAGCGGCATCAACGTCGGTGGCATAAACAAAACAAATGGCCCTTTCAAGGATACACTGTCCGGATGAGTTGCAGATGTTGTCTCCGGGGGGCGCTGTGCTGGTCATCCGCACAGCGTTGGGGAACTGGGAGAGTAGCCTCACGCTGAATTCTTCAAGCCACTCGTACTCTTTGCCTCGATATATGAACATTTTATTCTGCAGAGAAAAAGTTACCCGCGAGTTATCTACTGAAGCAATTCTTTTCGATAGAAAGAATGTTCAGGAAGAAAAAAAAGTGACCTAGCTGCTCCATGCCTTTGAAAGTTATGAACATTGAATTATAAGCAACAATGTTCTTACCCTGAGAAAAGAAGGGAATCCAAGACCATAGTAACCCACTGCAAAGTACTCGGGCTGGGGTCGCATGGCGTGCATGATATTTTCATAGAACTGCGCTTGTTGTTTCTGTGAATAATGAAAGACATTTGGTCAGTCGACTGGAGAGAAATATTTGTACTCTTTTCATATTTCAAATAAGTACTGGTGACTCTATGCGCCTGTCTTTGAATCTATTGAAGGCCGTCGTGAAAAATCTTGAGGTCCAAGTTGACGGATCACGAAAACATTAAAAAACACACTAAAGCATATTGAAATTAGAAAAAAAAAAAATCACAGTGCATGGAGCAGATTCAGATCACCCTCGGTCGGCATAGAGGAGGGGGAAGCAGCTTAAATAAGGCTAAACACGATTGCTGCTGTGGGATGGAGAAAATTTGAGCACTTGAAAGAGCAAATCCGGTGAAGCTGTCACAACCGCATGAATGAAATACCTCCACGTTTGTTGAGGAAACGGCATTGTGACAAAGCTCAAAAAGTCAGATTCATCTCAACTTCCTTTTTACACACTTAATTAATGACACGCTCATTAAAAAACTTACACATTTTTTTTTTTCTTTCATTCTTTTTTTAAGTGCCTAAATCACTCCATAATGGCCACTTACCAGCAGCCTGCTCAGCTCCACGAAGTCAAACATGTGGCTCTCGTGCATCTTGGCCAGCTGCTTGCCCAACTCGATGGCCTTCTCCCACATCTGAAATGACACGTGCGCCGCTGAATTAAGAGGGGCCATAAAGCAAGTGGATAAAACTCAAGAGGAGCCAGGCGGTGCCATCTGTCCAACAGGAAGGAATCCGAACACAATGGCCAAACCTGTAGCGATGCGTGGGCTTGGTAGAGCTTCCTGCGAGTTTCTTTAAGATATGCATTGATTTCATTTACTTGGACTCGCCGGTGTGATTTGGGATTTTTAGGATTATTATGGTCAAAGAAAAGTACAGACTGTAAAGAGTGAGAGTTTGAGAATATTTACTAGCCTTTTTACTGATAATTAGGAGTTTTAGTTTATCTTTAGTTTCATTCACTTTCTAGCTAATCATTGAGGCATGGGGTACTTGGAGTATAAATAAAAGAGATTTGGGGTTATTCAGTTGAAAAAAGGGCTTTTGGAGGGCAGGAAGCTCTCATTCAAACCCTGTTTCAGGGAATACCGTCATATTCAAAGTAAGCGGGCGTCGAGAGGAGTAAAATTCTCTAGTCCACTGATTCTGGGGGTCCTCAGAGGCGCTGCAGTCCACAAATCAATCACATCAAAAATAAAAACATTTTATGATTAACTTTATATGAATTTGGTCATATGTAATCAAAATTACTCTATTATCACCGTTTCCTTGTATTCTATATGTAAAATTAAGCCAAAACCATTCGAAAACCATGACACTTTCTGTTAAATAACATGAATTCTTATCATCAGGGGGAAGAGATTTTTGGATGTATGAGGTAAGGCTGCACAATTAATTGCAAACAAATCGACATCGCAATTTGAAATAGTGCAATAACCGGAGCCCAGGGATTGAGGGTTTTTCTTGCGTCTCCAGAGTTTTATGAAGCTGAAATGTAATAAATGAGTACAATGATGTATAATAGCAGTTTAGAAGTATCATTTGCTGACAACACCAGTTTTATTACTTCTGAAGATAATTGTCAAACCACAGCCCCAGAATCGAAAATCAATTCACCATAAGAAATTTTGCAAAAATTGCCGTGATAATATTGTGAATCACAATAATTTTGCCCAAGATAATCGTGACACAAAATGACCATATTGTCTCATGCCTCGACAAAATTGAAATGAAAAATATACAACATAAATACCCAATATTAAAATCACGAATTGAATCGCAATCGTAATTTCAGTTCGAAAGATCGTAATAAGGTTTTTGTCAACATCGTGCAGCCCTTGTATGTGGGGGGATGCGACACTCTCAGGTTTGGGAATGGCTGCTCTAGTCTATAAGATACATCTTTACACCACCTTACAGATAACAATATAGTCCTAGTAGTGAAGTAGAAGTAGCAGTAATCAACTATTATTTTTATTGCGATTTTGGGAGTCCTGTCTTTGTATTCAATATTCCCTTATGCATCCAATAGTAGCTGTTCCCATGTTTAGGTCAAGCTTTGGTCAGTCTGCCTTCTCTGCTGTCGGGGCCCGGCTCTGGAATGAATTACCAGCAGACTTAAAATTACAAACACATGGAGTCAAATTTAAGCTCCAACTAAAAAGCTTCTTAAAATCCACACAAAGGTGCGCTCATAAATGTGTAAATATAAATGTATAATTATATTGAACTATGTCCTTTTACGCATCTTTGTATGACATATGTTTCTTTGTTTGAGCACTCTGAATGTTAATGTATGTACTGTATGCTGCACTCAAAACATTGCATCTGGTTTGTCCAATGTATATGTTTGTAAAAGGCTCAAATAATATTCATTTGGAAACGCTTGATCACATTACTCATCAGGAAAAAAATGCTGCTATGTTCCAAAATCATTCAGCTGACTGGTTCAGGTCTGAGTGTCCAAACATCGAACAATCTTAAAAAACTTCATGCTCTTGACGAAAAAAAACAAATTACTTGTTCAAAAGGCAGTTTCAAGTTTCAATTTGATTATGGAGAGCCAAAAAATGGGAGCGAGAATTAGTCTCTTTAGCTTGGTCAAGTGCGATGATGTGGCTCGGAGTTTTTCTGATTAGGTCTCAAGCTCCGCAGTGGACAGAGCAGGGAAGCGGCCAGGCCCCTTTCAATCCGATGCACTGTGGTCTAATAAGCTTCAGGGCTCATTATAGAGGTCCGCGGAGCTGCTCGCTTTCTCGCAAAACGCACGTAATGAGGCGTTTGAGACATTCCACAACATTAGGATGGCTGAAATTGGAGAGTTACCCCCAAATAAGCCTTTTACTGGTGTAATCGTTAAAAGCCAGTGTTCTCTTGCAAATGTCGGGACGGGTTTTCTCATCTGTTGGCCTCTGCGGGTGCTTGAATTCTGTCGCACTGCTTTCATTTACAACAGTGTGGAGGAGAGATAGCACAGTCATGTATTTTACCCTTACCTTAGTCTACCTTTTGATCCCTTAATGCCGCTGGAACAACCTATCAGCAGGCCATAAGTGCAGCAACACAGGATGCTTTTCAGATTGTGAGCCACAATCATGGGCAGGAGCGCCTATAGCTCAAGTAAAAGATTATTATCCACGTTTCTGGCTGTTCTGGGAATCTGAAGTGCCTGAAAGATAGTCACCCAGACAAGGGAGGCACAAGTCAACTCTAGAATATATAACAATGCTTTAGTCTTATATAGCAATTTTCCAAACCCTCAAAGTCTGTTGTGCATTATTCATTCACTCCACATGCTCTGTCTGTGATTAGGCGTGGGAACCTCTGGGTACCTCACCATTCAAGACTATATGTGATATATGGCTCACAAACGATAACCTCATGATTTCCTTTCACTATTTTTAAAGAAACATTAGTGGGTTTAAAAAAAATCTTTTTCAACATTTGTACCATACAAACGATACCATCCATATTTCTTTGTTTTCATTATGCATTGTTAATTTTTTTCTTAAATAGTGACAGATCATTTACATTTAAACGTGCAACCATAAACCTGTTTCAAAAGCGAAGAAATTAACCTTATATACACTAAAAGTTATTTAATTGTGTGACAGTGTTTGGTCCAAGTTCTTAAAATGGTAGCCATCTACTGCCATGCCTGTACTATTGACCATCCAAGCAGTGGAGCATTGCAGCCTCAATAAAAACCATGACACCATTCATTAATATGCGTGATGTCATCAAAGGTATCAATATTAGCATACATAGTATAGACTGCGCAGTGCGCCCCTCTGACCACCACCAGCCACACACTCACACACTACATTCACCCAGGCTAAATCCTGGCGGTCTCCCATTCAAGAAGTGACCAGGCCTGACCCTGCTTAGCTTCAGAGAGCTAACAGGATTGGGCAGAGGAAAGGCGGTATGTTGTACTTCTTAAATTGAAATATTGAAAGGGGAGACACTGCAGGCAAAACAAAATAAAACAGATTTTCAGATTTTGCTTCAGAGTTTTCTCCCTTAATGTATAACTCACCTGGAATCAAATTATTTTAGCCACATTTTAACAAAAAAGGTATATAATTATTGCACTGATTGCATCTGTACTCTGTAGTTGAAGTGTTGGACATTTCGGTCTTAGTCCAAAGATCTTCCTCAGCGAATAAAGATTTATGGCCCTGCTCCGCCCAGTAGTCCAGGCTCATTAGCATGGCATTGAGATGGTTTCACCCCATGGTTGTTGTTTCAAACTGGTTTCTGTCTCAGTATGGTGTTATAGACTGGATCTAACTTAAAGTCCACCATTGCGATTCATGGATGGGTTCTCTTTTCTAACAAATATGGCCTCTTTGACACCTCTCTCAAACCATCTACTTTCTTTCGATACAACCTTAACTTTCCTTATCATTACTTGGTAGTGTTTGAATTCACAAACCTGCCATTTGTGACAGTTTCTGTTTCATGTGGATTGGTGCAGGAATTACAGAGCAATTAGTAATAACTAGATATCTGCATTTTGACAGTTGCCACGACAACATTTCCAGCTGCCCTTCCCCTGATTTTAAACTATTTAGTAGGGCTGGGCCATATCGTATCGTATATTGATATACCGGTATAGGTTTTTGATATCGTCATCATTTTTTTATGTCGTTGCTTATGCGATATGATTAGCATGTGTACTCAGCTTATTTTGACTGAAGTCAGGAGCAGGGGCAGCATGCTTCAAACGTAAAATGATTTGTAGGATGTATTTTTCCAGGACCCCCTTGATAAAGAGGTTCTTAATCTCAATGGGACTTTCCTGGTTAAATAAATTTTATAAATATATAGGCGTAAAGCTGGGATTAAAAAATATTTTATCCGTTGTCAATTATATCTTCAAATATATCGTTATCGTGATATTTCTTTTTTATATCGTGATATCAATTTTAGGTCATATCGCCCTACCCCACTATTTAGAATACTGTGATGACAAAAGGACACACCATTGCCCCTTCAGTCCCATTTACACAGACATACAGTAACTGCCAATTTGATCTGCAGATGAAGATGTCAGGGGAATAAGCAGTGATGTGCCGATGGTCCAGTCTGTGTAGCTGTCTTTAAAGCACGCGTGGAGCAGCTGATGTGGCCCGCTGCTAAGAAGATTATGTGCTGTTTTTGAGGTGTGAAGCAGATTAGCCCGACACCCCTCTGGACAGGAAGACAGTCCATTGCACCGGCTCATGCCATGTCGAACACTCAGCAAGATGCCCGCACAAAAGCACTGCATGCAGCAGATACCACAGGCACTAACATCCCAGAACCAGGACTATAGCATTCACCATTGTTTAAGGGATTACAATTTTGTCTTTTGCCATCATTAATGCTAAAAGAGATTTACATGAGTTTGCATGTTTCTCCCCGTGTCTGGATGGGTTTCCTCCATCAACGCAAAACATGCACATTAGGTTAATCCTCCAGTCAGGTGATTCTGACTGTTCGCCTGGCTTCACAATCGTGTTCTGGACTACATTAAGTTGATTTAGAAATGAAGATGTTTGGCATGACATCTGGGACGGTTCTTCATTCTCTAAGTTCCCATTAGTTTGAAAACCTCTGACACACTCCTCCCCACTGGAGAGGATTTTTGATTTTTTTTTTGACCAGTGGAATTCCAGATCATTACTTGAAACTTGACTACGTACATACATCTGAAGTAGACATAATATGCATAATTGAAGACTGAAAACATTATTTTGGGTATAATCAATATAATGAAAGAGAGAGAAAGAGAGAGACAAAAATACTTGATTTCAGAATGTTGATCTTGTTTGAAGTAGTTTTGACATATTTACTACTGTCATCTAGGTTCTCAGTCGTACAGGAGCTGTCCATTGTAAGTTGTCATCTAGATTACTGGTATTTGGCTTATTTCACAACACTTCTCATTTGTTTCTAAGGTAAATTTTGTACAACTGCCAATAGGACAAGAATAATGGGCCTCATTCATGTTTTCTTACGAACCACTCAGAAGTTTCAGAAAAATCAGAGTCTGCTCACTCCAAAAGACTTCACTCTCCTCAGAAGGTGGAGGTGACTTTGGCCCTTCTTATACAGAGTGTCAGTGTTGTGGGACCAGTCCAGTTTGTTGTTGAGGTGAACACCCAGGTACTTGAAACTGTCCACTACCTCCATGTCCTCTCCCTGGATGTTCACCGGTGAGTGTGGTAATGTCCTTCTCCTTCTGAAGTCAACCACCATCTGGTGGTGCGCACGCTGTGAAATTACTAAGATTTGATGAGATAATACTTTATTGATCTCACAATGGAGAAATTCACAACTAGAATTTTTGGATCCATTTACACTGTGACAATAATTCTAAGTCCTCCTGGCTGTTCTTAGGATTTGTTCTTCCAGAAGAACTCTGTCAGCTAAGAACAATGAGGCCAATAATTCACTTGAAATAAGAAGTAATTTACTGAAACAAGAGAGACAAGTCAAAACTGCTCAAATTTAGATTAATATTCTGAAATTGATCTAGATATTGATTTTAGCAGTGAGGTGAGAAACAGGACGGGTCAGGATTCTGAATCTGTCTGGAGCTCCCTCTCCCTCAGTGGGAACGACATGGAGGTAATGAACAGGTCCGGGGATGGATTGGCTTTTAAAGTCTGGAGGGCAATTTTGTTTTCCATTAATGATGCAATGGAATTCAGAAAATACAGATCGGAGAAACATTTCACTTGCAGCAGTATGTTTCTGACAGGGGAACAAATTTATAACATGGTTGAAAAAGGTCAAAAAGTCAAAACAATACAGGGCCAATTCAACAGTAAATATTGCACGAAACATGACTCTAGCAGTTGACAGTGCATGGTTTAATTATTTTGGATAGCACCAGCTAATTAGTGTGGAATACTTTTCAGCTTGTTTCCCCACGGCCTTATCTTTTCTCTGCGTGTAAACATAACCATTTCCATATCTGAAATTGAATATTCAATAGTGCTGATGTAGCCCACTCAACGTCACTGCCTTCCCCATTGACTTTTCTTCAAACTCCCTATTAACAAGTCAGCCTCTTTTCTAGCTGCCTGGCTGGCTCGTTCATGCAAAAATGATTGATCAGCATCAGATGTTGCTACACCTGCTGTTCCATTTGCATATGCCCCTCCACACCCCTCCCTCCCAACCACGGAGTTTGCAGGGAGTGGATTCTCTTTTCAATTAAATACCACTAGTTGGAGGGTTGAAGTTGGGGGTTTTAACTGGAATCCCTTTGTAAAAAGCCCCAGAGGATGTGTGGGGGTAGAGCGATGCAGGCAAAGTGTGAGTAGAACATGGCTTTAAAGTCACTACGAGAGTCCTCCCCGCTGTGAATTCCATCACGAGCGTACAAGCGCCCACCCACCCAACAGGTTTCAAGAAATACATGTGAATATGGCTCACACATAAACAAACATCATTCGTCTTCGTGCAGTGGATATGTAAATGTGTGCTATTTCTGAAATGTATTGTCAATCAGAGTGGTTACAGGCAAGAGGAAACTCAAATTCATACAATATGTAGTCTAAATATAGCACACAGCAGAGCCTCAAGACAACATTGATTCCCTTCTGTGTAGCCCACACTCAGTCTGGCTGTTGGTGAGTTTTATTGAAAGGAAGTCATTAAAATTACAATTTGAATTGAGATTTTTCTTAAGTTAATTAACCCTTTGAGCCCTACAGAGCCCAATAATGTCTCTGCGCTTTCAGATACAGCTACTGACGTACATGTGTTTTACACAGCAAAATATCCCAAAGTTGCAAATTAGTGACAGCTGATGTGGAATTATCCATTTCTGTTGTTATTTGCTCCACCACAGGGAGGAAAAAGGCATATTTTTTGGGAAATGTGTGTGTTTTTTTTCAGGTGGAACTTAGAACAACCCATTGCAACCTAATTTTATTGTCAAACAACATCATTTATTATTATTTCACTTCCACTGCCTTTGCAATACTACTTTTCTCGGCATACAAATACTGCAGTTAGCAGCAGTATGCTAACGCCAGCTTCAACCAATCAAGGCTGGGGCTGAAACTATGACTGAGTCACACCTAAAGTAGGCTAATATTGACCACTATTGTGTACTGTGTGTTTATATTTTAGTTTTTGAAACATTTTTACAGAATACATAACATATTTGCAATGCATTAATGGATGTTGGAAGTTGTCTATTGCTTAAATTCACATGACGTTACACCTAGTCGTGCTTTTTGAACCGACTGGGCAACGCCATAATGGATTGATTGACAGGTGTCATGACTTCTCTCCAACATGGCAACCGCCAGCAGCAGCTGCTAATCATGTGTCTGAATGAGACCGATTTTAATATAACAAGGAACAGTCACCTTTTCACTCACTGCAAACCAGTTTATTTTTATAAATAACAACTATGTCATCTACAAACCCTGTGAAATGCTCATGGTATTGGTTCATATCAGGTATCGGTAGATACTCAAACCCCAAGTATCGGGTAGTGTTAAACACCTTTTTAAGTCGGTGCACATGAGAATGTCACTCCATATTGTAGCCTTGGGCTAATTTCCATCTGTTGTCCCACATTCGCACTCACAAACTCACTCTATTCATCCTGACTGATTGTACATGTTTGAGCACCCGGAGGAAACCTACGCAGACACGGGGAGAACATGCAAACTCCACACAGAAAGGCCCCGTCCTGCTCCGGGATCAAACCTGGGACCTTCTAGCTGTGAAGCACAAGTGCTAACCGCTGT
>OMNZ01104412.1:0-19947 GCA_900303255.1 Lesueurigobius sanzi | reverse complement strand
CCTTTGGCGAGCTACTTGGAGAGGGATGGCGAGCTCCCGGTCGCTCCCGAGCTACTGGTTGGAGATCGCTGTTCTGAGCAGTTTTGACAACAAGATCAGCTGTGCCGTTTTGATTAAAATCAATTAATGTCGTAATCGTCCACTGTGAGTAAACAAATCTAGATTAAAATTTTTATCCAAATGGGCCAGCCCTATTTGAAAGACTTGTTTCTTTTTATATAAATCAAGCCTATTTTGAAAAACATGTGTTTGAGTTAATACTTCAATTAAAATCGAGATTCGTCCAAGATGGAGATTTTATTTGTTTACTATATCGCCCTGCCCTAGTTCCTCTTAATTAAATGCACATCCCTAAATCATCGCATGAACAAGTTAAATGTTAAGGCCAACAGAATATGATGAAGATCTCATAGTTGTTATATTGGGCGGTCTGTGTTGCCAGATTGCGACACACACTGCCTCCCTGTTCCCGCTCTTCCTCTCCCACTTCTGCCCACAGTGATTATAAACCACCCGACGCTCTCCACATGTGACCTCACGCTGCGTTCAAGAGCCGCGCGGCGGGAGATCGCCGTCACCCCCCGATCCTCGCCGTCGCCATGGTGACAATCAGTACTTATCCTCGCGTCCCAGCGTCCTCCCCCCTTTCTCCCCTCCAACACATGTGCAAGGCCGCCCACAGACCAAAGATATGCAATTTGTAATCAGAAGTGCTCAGACCTCTGACCTCGAAGGACAACGGCAAGATGTGAATAGATGAAGAAGAAGAATAGGTGGTAAATAAAATAACATACACGGCCAAAGGGGACAAGGAAAGGTTCAAGAGGAGACACTGCAGACAAACATTTTTTCTTCTTCTTCCGTGTCCTAATCTTTACAATAAGGAGTGTAATCATTGCACTGATTCAATGTTTCTATATAGAACTAAAAGGGACATTTTTGATAATACTTTATTGTCAGAGCAAAGATCTGAAATCAGCAGCTCAACACAAACACAAGGACATCACACAGATACAAGACGTTTCACGGAGACATAAAAAGCAATTGTCCACTCACCATTACTTAATTCACACACATCTTATGAATTAAGCTCCTCATTTAGTTTCAGGATGGACTGGTGAACAAAAGAGTCCTTCAGTCTGACTCTGTTAAAGCGGGGCACACGGTACCGACGCCCTGATGGTAGCAGCACATATTCAGAGTTCAGAACATGGCTGGAGTCAGAGGCCATGTTCTTAGCCAGCCGCAATGTGTTGTTATGATAAGCAGCCTCATATTGTCCATCCAAGGGCTGTCCAACAATCTTTGAGCAGATTTTTATCAGTTGTCTCAGTCCAGATTTAGCTGTGACTGAAAGGCAGCTGTACCACGCGATGTTACAGTCCTGCAGTACACTGAGAATGACAGATGTGAAAAACAGAAGCAATACCTGACGAGAGGCTCCGAAAGGAAATATCAATATTTTAATGACTATTTTCTCAAAATACATTCTCACATAATGGCAACATCATCTCACTTTCATTCACATAAAAATAGCACCTACAGACTCCAAACTTTCAGATTTTCAAAGGTTTGTTTTAAAGGCATTTTACAATATTTAATTACTAACCTGATTTATGGAGTTTTGATTCTGCATAAAATTTGCCAAATTTTGAATTTTTACTAATGTATTCACTAAAATAGTTTCCTCATCAAAATAGTGTTAAATACAAGACTACTACTAAAGTGGAGATTTGTGACCAGTCATGGATTCTAGGGAAACAAGTCGTTCCTGGGGCATTTTGAGTTATTCACAGATTCTTCTAAGATTCAGTATTTTCTAAGCTTTCCACCGATGTGTAACACGTGGAAGTCTGTTAATATTTGGAGAAATTGTGGTAGTTTGAAAGGAGGCACTTCACAAAAGGTAAAACAGAGAAAGTCCTCCACCATTGATGCTCGTCACCATTTTTCATTGGCTGAAGCGACTGTCAGTCAAGCAGCTGGCGGTTATGTAGCCCGTTTTTTTGTGCTCAAAAGCGGAAAAAAGTACAGACATTTATCTCATTCATGATACTTGGCGCCACTTTCATATGGACAACGTTTGTGGAAAAACGGGGAAAACATTGCAGGAGACTCCATAGACATGAACCGAGAAGCACTCATTTTCACAAAATTATCTTCTTTCTTCATTTGTGCCAATGTTGTCTTGGCGACTTGTGTCCCTAGAATCCATGACGGGATACATTTTGGTTGCAAGAGTGAAAAGAGAGAAGTCGAGAGAGTCTAAAGCAGGGGAGCCTAAAGTGGGGCCCATGGGCTAAATTCGGCCCTCCAAGGGGTTTCACTTGGCCCTCAAGACGATGCTTAGATTTGTATGAAGTATCTACTTCAATTCATTTGTGACTGAATAGATAATCAGTAGGACCCTAAAAACAGCATGTTCTGCTCAGTATCACAGTACTTGAAGGATATTTAATCATAGATCTGTTTACATTTGGTCTTCCATCCATCCATTTCCTTCCGCTTTATCCGGGGCTGGGTCGCGGAGGCAACAGTCTGAGCAGATTTCCTGATACATGCACAGTCGCACACCTCCTCCAGCTCTTCCTGGGGGATCGCAAGGCGTTCCCAGGCCAGCTTTGGTCTGTCTACATGTAAAACAGTATTGTGTTTGGCCCTTCACCTACTAAAGGTTTTCAATTTTGGCCCTTCATGGAAAAAACATGCTGCTCTACAGTTTCATAACGAGTGCACATTGCGGGTGTGCATATACAATGTCTTTTGCTGCTGGGGTTTTCCAGAAAGGAAATTACCACCAGTTTGAATTAGAGAGTCTTACTGGTCTCCAAATATGTCAGCATTTGTGAATGGATACACGTGGGAAACACGGCGGTGTGAGACGGGTGCGTGACTCTACAAAGAGTCAGAAAATAACTATTGTAAAGGGTGACTTTGGTCTAATTTGTACTTTGACCAAAATTAAAATCAAATGTGTAAATTGACCAACTACATGAAAAATGTATGTTTTCTCCTGCCCTGCATTGCCTTAACTTAAAGCTGGAGAAACCTCAGAAATAATATAAATGAAATGACATGAAAGACCTCACTTTTATATAGGAGCCAGTTTCTTCACTTAGTTGTATGGACAAGAGCTGTTTTTGCGAACCCAATGCATTTGCAGGAACAGGCATTTCTGTGATATCTTTAGCTTAACATGCATTTCTATGGTAACGTTCAATTTAATACATTCCTTCCCGAACCCTACAGCTGGTGTCCGTGTAGCCGCGGAGAACATAATTGGTGGGTTGAGAATTTCATTTATGCAAAGGGAAGACCAAAGCACAGAGTACACGCAGCTGCATTAGTCCAGTTACTCCTCGGATAGTTATTAGCACAGAGCAGTAGCAAGAAAATGATACATACAGTTCTGGGCGAAATGTTTCAAATAGCGCAGGAATAACCAGTGGAAACGCTTACACCACGCAGTAAACAAAGGAGATATGGCTCTGCGTGGGGGTGTGGGGGGGCCGGGGCGGTGAGTGGTGTGAGGGGACTGGGGGGTCGGCGCAATCTCCCCGAGAATTGCATCTGGACCTAAGCTTCGAAATGACCACAAAATCCTTAAATCCAGCTCCCTTTCCTCGTGAGTGACATCTTGTATGGCGCTTCCTGTTTCTAAAATGTTAACATGCTATTCCATTGATACATTTGAAACTGGGTTTATACAGGTGGCAACAAGTCACATTGAATGATTTTTCTATGCTATTTTCAATGCTGTAAGTGCATATTTCATTTGAGATTTGCAAATATTCCATCAAATACAGGAATGAGAGGAAATTTTTATGTTCAAAAGGAAAAAACAGCCAACCGAGCAGTTGTGTTATCAGCAAAACAAGATATCTATAGAATAATAATAATCTAATAATAATAATCTAATAGAAAATAGAAAAAAGCAACAATGCTCAAAAGGAGAAGGCTGAATGAAGCAAGACTCTCTTACGTACTACAATTTTCTGTGACTACTGTTTACATTCAGTATGTTTTATTGAATTATTAATATTGTTACAAGTACAAAACTGGAAGGTTTGGTGTCTGTCTGAGCTACTAAAGTGGAGATTTCGTTGCAAGAGTGAACACAAAACATTGCAGAAAAGATGCTTCAAAGTTTTGTAACGTCTGCGGATGCTATAGTGTTATCTTCCATGTTTTTCTGCGCTGGCTTTTCTCAGAAAGGATATTATCATATATGGATTAGAGTGTTGTTGTTCGCTTTGTGGACATGACGTGGATACTAAATATGTCAATATGTGTGAATGGGTACGAGTGTGAGACATCGCGGTAAACAGCAATGGTGACCGACTTCCTGGTTAGTTAGGATGTGTAACTCAACAAATCATCATCAAAAGAACAATTAACCCCCAAATTTTGCTGATAAATGGGTCTAATAATGTTGTCCACATGTCCCTTACATTATTTTGGCAATTTAGTGCCAACTCTAACTGCCTAAAACTGTGTGTGGGGCTCTCTTCAGGTTTCAACACGGCTACTACATTCGAATTCCCTTCACAGCAAATCCTCCGGACACTCCCCTTTTGGGGCGTGGGTGGAGTCAGGCCATGCCACGCCCCCGCTAGCCCCACTTAAATGGTGAGGTTGGGAAAACTTTCATATCGAAACTAAAGCTGGACACACACTAGAGAATTTTTAGCCAGATTTTTAGTCTTAGGAGGAGTGGCTCAATAAAAACTCTCATGGCATGATCTGTGGTGGGACTCCTCATGTGTGTGTGTGTTTGTGTGTCCTCATGGTCTGTGCACAGATTTTTAGTCTCAAAAGATTTAAAATCCTGTATTGTGTGGCCACCTTCAGATGTAAAGAGGCAAAACGGTTGCTACCCGCTGTGTCTCGCCTTTTGATAATCTTCTGGAACGAAAATAGTTGAGGAATATCATTATTTTATCATACATTTTAAGAAATGTATGATGCCAGATTGTAATGCTTTTTAATGACTTTTACAGCCCTGCAGAAGCCTGTGACATAGGAGCAACAACTATATATTATTTACCAACTATAAAAAGCTGCACGCAACATGGGATTTATTCTTGCATTTCACCAGTGTTTAAAAATGACTGAAAATATGGGCCATTCTGACAATATTAATATAGTTTTCTGGGGGAACATGGGAGGCAGAGTGTCACATACTGTGTAAAAAAAACACTCAAAATCTGATGCAGCTGAAAAACAAAAAAACAAAAAAAAAAAAGAGTTCCCCAAACACTAAGGAGAAAAAAAACTTTTAAAAAAAGTGCTACAATTCAAGAATATTTCCCAATCCTCGCAATCTCTGGGCTAAGCCTCCAACTGGCAACAAAATCCCCGAAATCCTACCTACCAGCTTTCTCTAAAAGTGACACACTGCGTTGCATCTTCCATTTCTTACTTTAAGAGAAATAAACCAACAAAAAACACAAGACTGGAGGAAGATGTTGTGCTGCTTTACACTGGAGGTTGGTTATTAGAATAGACCAGTCAATGTTGCATCACTAATTTCACCAGAGGTTCCCGGTGTCACAAATTGGGAGAAAGTCGATCGCTCGCGGCTCCGAAACGTGGACCTCTGAGACTCGGAAACGCCGCTGAAAAACACATTTCTGAAAACAGGCTAATAAAATTCAAGAGTATTGGAACGACCAGCTTTGGGTGAGATTTTCGGTTTCTCACTTTTGGGAAAAATAAACAACAAAAACAGACTTGGGATTTGATTTAACCGTGGCAGCGCTGGGGAAAGTCTATCGGCGTTCGCTGTTGCATCACCAGAGTTGCCAAGACATTTTCTGAATGTTTTTTTTTATTTTTTATGGAGATGCCCTACGAATCACGCCAGGAAACATACATCGGAGAGACAGGAAGACAATTCAATACCAGAGAGGATGCGAGAAGGAAAGAGCGACGAGACGAACCAGGACCGTAAGAGAAAAGGCCCAATGAGAAAACCTTAAATCGGAAATAACAGACCACTCCAAAGGCAACAACCATGTGATGGACCGGGACAACACACGCATCATTAACCAAGAGAGCAATGAATATGGGAGCGGATTGAGATCAGGAAGCAAGGGTTTTCAACAATGAACAGAGATGAAGGAGCTTTCCACACTCCTTCAATTACCACCAACCACCGGCAGAGAAGAAGAGAAGAAGAGCGTTATTTATATAGCACCCTGCCAGAGGGCGTGATCATATCTGGCTGTTCACAGTACAGAACAGTCGCTGATATAAGAGGTCACCTAACATCACTTCTGAAGAAGATGGCAGGATTTGTCATCGAAACATGTTGAGGTAAATAAATAACACATCGCTTACCTGTTTGTCTGAGATAGAAGAAATTTAAACAGCAATGGGAAAAGACACACAAGACAACTTAAAAACTTCTTTAAACTGCACATAAATCAGTGAATTCATTTTAAATACAGCATATGCCAAGAAAATCCAAAGAGATCTCCAACATTCACTGAGGAAGTAGTGCTCTTTCTGGTGATTTATTGGTTATTTTTGTGGTACAAGTTGTCATAACTTGTTAATTTACCTTTGGACTTAAGATGGCATGTTGTAAGTTTAATTTCTAATAATTAAAAATATATATATATTTGAAGATGAAATTTGAAATAATGAAGGCCAAGTGAGTGATGAAGTTCTCTGTTCAAATTTGTTTTTAATGTAAAGTTGTAGGTCCAAACTATGGTATAAATGTTCAAATATTTTCCATTTTTGGTCTGCCACAACCAACGAACCCTGAAAATTTCATTCATTCTGGGAAAAATACTGAGGAGTTGGAGCAATAATTTTGGCCTGCCATGTCAACTTTGTAAACCTAATTATTTCAGAAACTACAAAATACACAAACTCACTATCGGGTTCATCAAAAACATTCAGGTCGGACAATGCAGAGATGAGGGCGAGCGCTTCACGGGGTCCTGGGACTGACAGATCCACACAGACAGGTGCTCATCCAGGAAATAGCAAGAATCGATGAAAAACATGAGCTGATGGGGAGCAAAAACAGCAAAATACCGTGCTGTGTGAGAAGGTAGTAAGGATTCTGAGGCAAAAATATATAACTGTATAACAAGGAAATCCAAGATGGTCAGGCAGATTCTTTTCACAAAATCTGTTGATTTTGGCCCACCTCTTTGGACCAAAAAACCCGCTCACCGTCAGACAAACCTGCCTGCCCCTGTACGCTGTAGAATATACTTCCACTTACTTCTCATGTCCGATAACTACTGTGTTTACATCCCATTTACACTCATTGTCATAACGGGTGATTTAAATTGACCGATTCTCCGAACACATGCATGACCACAAGCTACAAATAAATTATATCCACAACTTGCTTACAGGACAGTCCGACCGAAAAACATAATCTTAGCGTAAAATATGCAGACAGAAAGAAAAATGGACCAATTTTCTTACCTTAATGATGTGTGTGTGATCCCAATATCCACTTTAAGGCACCATCCATTGATCAGAGTGAAATGTCGCCTAGAACACAGAAGAAAAAAACAACACAAGGGGGAAATTAAAAACATTTTTCACACAACACCCAACAAGCAAATTCAGTTTCCTCGTCAGGCGATGTTTGAGAACGAGGGAAACGGATAGAATTAGTTACGTTAAAGTCTTAAATTACTTTCCGTGACGGACATCGGGCGGTTTAAATCCTATTAAATCCAACATTTCCATTAGGTATAAGCGGAAGACAAAGCAGGATGGGGTTGGTTTGTGCAGCCGCCTCCCTGTCAGTCTGTGATCCATTGGCCTATTACTGTGACTGTCTGTAGTGAGCTCAGAGCAGCTGTAAAGAGGCTTTAGTGCAGGGAGACTGTGTGTAAAGACAAGGGGGAACCACAGGGAAACATACACAAAGCAATGTCCTCCCATTCGGAAATACACAGCAAATGATGCTTTAAAGACTTCAGGGAGAGACACTGCATAGGATAGGGTTATGTTTTCAATTTGGAGACATCAATTTGGAATTTCTAAGATGGGTCTTAACTAGGGCTGGGTTGTCCATAATACTATACCATATTACAAAGAAAATGAAAAATGATCTTATGGGAGGCACTAAAAAGAAGTTTCCATTATGCTGAATGAATATACTCAGGTAAACAAGGTAAACCCATTATTGCAGTAGTAGTTAGTGTGTGTTGTGATGTTCTGAGTAAACCATGGAGACAACCATGCATATTAACCTTCTAACACACCCAAGCATATTTTTGTGCTTTCTGCATTTTATTTTTTGTATAACTTATTTTTAATGCAGAATGAGTGAAATTCATTCTGAAAAAATGAGGAGGACCTGAGCTGGAGCGTTAACACTTCCGAGTTACTGAAAAAGGCCCAACAGAGACTGTATTTCCTGAGGATCCTAAGGAAAAATAACATCTGCCAGAGACTTCTATAGGCGCTCGATCGAGAGCATCCTCACATACTGCATGTGTGTGTGGTATAACAGCTGCACGGGGGCTCAGAGGAAAGTGCGTCAGAAGATCATTAACACTGCTCAGAAGATCACTGGCTGCCCCCTCCTCTCTCTGACAGAGCTATACAGAAGGCCCAAACCATCATCAAGGACACCTCACATCCAGGACACTCCCTCTTTCAATTACTACCTTCAGGCAGTAGGTACAGGTCCATTAAGACCAGGACAAATAGATTTAAGAACAGTATTTATCCAAGTGCAGATGCCACACTGAATGCTGTCAAATGTAACCGACCACAGGCCTAATGTGGAATACACCAACAGGACTACAACATTTCCGTTGTACTTGTTGCAACGACAATAAATATTATCCTAAATTTTCACAGGTGGTGTATTTTTGCATTATCTAAAATAATGTAATGCGTCCTTAGCACAAAAATGTGCTCTGGAATTTCAAGAAGCTGTGAAAAAAAACCAAAGGATTGATATATTTTTTTACTTTTTCATTTTATTTTAAAGGTCTGACCCTCTTCTTTCTGTACATATAAAATAATTATATCTTTTTAACCCTTTAATTGCAACTTTCGGTCACAAAGTTGCTATACTTTATTTCCAAAAAAACACAAACATTGAATTATTTTTAATATCTTTCATCCAAAGTGGGACATTTCTGGTCTGGTTGGTGCAGCCAGTGGTCTGTGAGAGATGACCCAAAGTCTAAAAGTTCTTCTATTATTGGTGCATCACGATACATGTGCCTTGATACGATACACGTATTGTCAAATACTCCGTAACGATATATTGCAGATACGATATATTGAACACAGCTCTAGTCTTTACTGTCATCGCAAAATCAATCACAACAAAACTGTCTTTGCTGCAGATGTGTGTTTTTGATGTAAAAGGTGTTATACCGTTGTTATTTCATGTTTGTATAATGCATGTAAAAAATAGCAAATATGAGCCTAGATTTTTGGTTTACTTTGTTCATACAGGGTTTATGCAGGTAGCAGCAGGTCCAATGTTATGCTTTTTTAATGCCATTTTAGTGCCCAAATACACTTTTCTTTATGCTACAAACGCCACAAATCAGAACATATTTAATATTCATTTCCATATTCAATAGAAAATTTGATACAATGAACAATTTTTGACCAGACATACAGTATGATTTCTGCCAAGACTCCAGTCTAGACCTTCATTTTTGTATTTCTGACAAACTTACGCAGTAAAATTAGTTGAGCAATGTCATGCTTTTCCAAGAACTTTTGATTTAATCCTAATTTGACCTCGTCATATATTAGTTGCAAAGGTTCTTTCAAAAGGAATTGTGGATATGTGGTTAATTTATTTTAAATGATCTAGTTAACAGTGAATAAATCTGTAAAGATTCAAATTTTGCCTTGTTTTTTGGGGTTCAATACTCAATAAATCAGGCTACCAATTAAACACTGAAAAGTCTCTCTGGACTAGCCTGGTCTTACCATACCCTCGTACTCATTTCGTACAGAGGGTCTGGATCTTCCCAATAGAGCTCTGTTATCAGGTGGAAGGGGTCAACTCCTTTTAAAGTTTAAAACGATTGGATCTGATTTTACCCAATCTCTAGCCTAGCCTTAGCCATCCGTATGATCATTTCCTGCATATGCCTGACGTCACCTATAACACCCTCCTCCCCCGCTCCCTGAATGTTCCAAAGAAATTCAACCGATGCATCACAGCCACTGAGATCAGACCCAGACTGTATCATGTAGGAAATGATAATTGACCAGAGTTTACGGACAGCTAAGGCCAGGCTACCTCTGGACAAACCTTCATAATATTGTTAAGGACAAGACTGGAAAGTTTGGAGTTTATCAAGGCGACTCAAGTGGAGATGTTGTTGCAAGACCAAGAGCAAACCCAAAATGCCATTCGCAAGAAAATACCCTTTTGTAACAACATGTGTCGTGTTGTTCTCCGCCGGCTTTTCTCAGAAAGGATCATCATACATGGATTACAACATCTTATCAATATTTGTGAATGAATGCATCTGTGAAAGACCAGAGAGGAAGAAGAAAACGCGATGGAGGACTGACTTCCTGGTGAACTACGACGCGTGGGTCGGCAAAACGTCATCAAATAACCATCACAAAAGGGAGCATCAGTATTTTCTCTAGTTTGACACTGAAATGAAGACGTGAAAGAACAAAACTAGACAGAAATCACACGTTGCTCAACTTAATTAAAAACCTCATTGTGCAAATCATGCAAGTGACGGTTAAGGTCTAATCAAACCCCAGATCGAGACACACTCACGTACTTCACACTCCAATGCACCACTCTTTCCTCTTTACCTGCGTGAGCTCGCGTGAGTGACCCTGACCACGCTCCGCACATCACCAAAACAAATCAAAGCCAACCTCTAACGACGTGGGCGGGAGAGAATAATCTCAGCGGCAGACTTCTTGCAGCTAAAAAGACGCCGCGGATGATATTTTCCCCCCCCTTCATTGGCAGGGTTCAGGCCGGGGTCACAGGAGCAGGAAGACAAATAGCGCTCACTTGAATCCAATCTCCAACGGCTCCTCGGTGACAGCGAGGAGAATTATCACGCGCCGTATGTGCAAATCCAACAGTCTGTTTCAACCGCTGTGTCACTGAAATAGCTTCATTATGCTACTCATGGCTAAGAGCACCAGCGCTGGAGATGTGTGTGTGTGTGTGCGAAGGAATGATGGTAGGTCTGGTATATTGGGTTTTAATGGAATACTGGAGAAATTATTGCTTTAGCTACCACTTGAGATACTGCTACGAAGGCTAGTTTTTCCATAATAAAAGGTCAAGCTACTAACAAAGAGTAAAACTGCATTTAGAGCCATGTTGAGGAAGGAATAAAACCTCTCTGTCAAAAGAGTCCAATGTATTAGCCCTGTTCAAATATAAAACTACAGTACATGCACCTATATAATACAGACTTTTTGTCAATAGGAATTAATAAAACAATTGATAAAGCGCAGGAATAAGATGAATATTATTTGTCACCAACATTGGTAATGTCTTTTCTCGTTCTCGTGAACCCAATCTCGTGTCTCGTCTCGTACAAATGTATATCACCAAATGATTGTCATCGGATAATTAGCTAATGCAATGTCTACATTCAGACTTCCGACATGAGAAATGTTGACTTGCCGAGCTAAAACTGCCAATGTAATTAAAGTACTTTTGCACTGAAGGCGAGACACGGCAGGAGAACCCATCGTTGATTCATGCGTCGGACAATTTCGAGATTTCTATGTAGTTTGGTCCCGGAACATCGTAGCTACCACGTTAAAGGAGAACAATGACCAAACTAACCTTTTGTGATGGTTATTTTATGAACTTGATAAAGTGAGGTGTCACTTTATCAATCAACCACCTGAATGTAAACAGTCATTTATTATATATTACCTGCAGTGATTACTCTGATACAATATTTTTTATTCTCCACTTCATACAATACAACCTAGAGTTTATTTTTCATCTTATTTAGTGCATAAGAGATGCTTGAATATTTTATTTACAGAGAGACGCAAAGAGACATTACCATCTTCATTCTTTATTTTTTTTTTATTATTACCTGTCATTTTTCTTCTTGATGGCACTTTTCCTGACTTTGTGCACCCCCCCTGTGTGATCCTGTCCTAAGAGCTGTTGTGACAAGTAAATTTCTCCATGGTGAGATCAATAAAAAACTATATTATCTTATCTTAAAATAATTGCATATTTAAAAGTTGTTGGGAGTATTTTATTTCCCGGATCCAATAAAGCTCAAAATTCCGATTTCCCGGAATGCGTTCCCCCAAAAGCCGGATTAAATTAGCACTGGTGAAGTGTCTTGCCCAAGGACACAACGACAGTTTGCACCATCGTCGCTCAAAATATCGGCAACTTTGGTCATTTTTACACATGAAATGCCTCATTTTTATATGAAAACAAAATGATGGAAAACTTGCAATACATCAATAATATTCAAATCAATATCCCTCAATTAAGGTTTTTTCCGTATTCACCTGTAGTGTCGCCTTAAGAAAAGAAAAACGGCTTATTACAAGTAAATTGGAGATTCTTTATGTAAGTTCAAGAGCAATGAAATGTTTGTCTTAAATTCACTGACAGATTTTATTTTTAAATCAAAAATTATACTAATTTCTCCCTAACTTGTGGCAGTGCATAAATCAAGCATTGGTCTTCATCGGGTAGATTCATTAAAATGTAAACTGTTATCCAAGCACACATGCATTCCTCATTTCCTAATTCAACTTATTATCTTTGAAATTCTGCAAAATCACTGAAGCCTTATTTTTATTCCTCTGGCAAGCGCTGAAGACTTTTTTTTTGTTATTAAAATCCACCGAGCGTCTGTTGTTTCATACGGCGCTCGTCTCGGAGTGGGCTGCTGCCGTTTCCCCCGCACTTTCACTGAGACATCAACATGTTTTTTTGTTCTTTTGGCTGTCACAGAGGAAAGTATTCCAGCTTTTGGCTTTGAACAAGTTTGAACTTAGGGGGATTGAGACGAGCTCCCGGTGATTACACAATGTGCGGAGACTAATGTGGATACAACTAAATGTCACAGTCAACAATAAGCTCGCAGCAACAGCAGCAGCAGCAGCGACGACAGATGGTTTTTACTTTGTTCCACGTCATGGGGAAAGATGGGAATCTATATTGCAGTCAAAAAGTTCTCAACTAAAGTATTATGACGGTGTAATGAATAATAGCACCTTAACGGGAAGTTTGTTTGTAGATAAATTAGTTTCTTTGAAAGTTCCTCATGTGAATCCTTCAACAAGTGCCTCTTTTATTCCAATTTGGGAAAATAAACAACATTTCTAACCCAGTGAAAATGAGATGAAGGTGGAGTCCATTTCAGGAGAATTCGTCTTGCTAATTAGGCAACAAAGGCTATTAAAGACCGCCCCCCACGAAAATAGTGAAAAACCTGTAATATTAGAAGTGACCCTAAACAGCGCAGCAGGATCTGGATCTATTTTTCCCTGTGACCTCACTCAAGGTATCAAACATTTTGGACCAATAGGAAACCAAAGTTCCTCTCCTCGATCCGCCACCTTATCGTGATGGAGGGGTTTGAGCCCCCGAACAGGGGCTATGTGTCTGGGGCATTATGCTTCTGGTAGGGTCTCCCATGACACAGGTCCTAAGTGACGGGTCAGACCAAGAGCAGTTCAGAAGCTCCTTATGATGAAGGACCATGAAGGACTGTTACATCGAGGTGAAGGAGCGTCGTGAGGCCGTCCTCCTGTGGACCCACCACCTGCAGGAGGAGCCATAAGGGACTGGTGCAGTGTGATCCAGGCAGCTTGGACTGCTGCTCCCTCGACTCAGCAACGGATATGCGGAAGAAGATGAATGGATACTAAATTTGTAACCTGGCAGAAGCCAGATTGATATGTGTAGCATTCTAAATTGAGAGAAAAGGAGGGACAATCAGTA
Source organism: Lesueurigobius sanzi (assembly GCA_900303255.1). NCBI lineage: Eukaryota > Metazoa > Chordata > Actinopteri > Gobiiformes > Gobiidae > Lesueurigobius > Lesueurigobius sanzi. The sequence goes on along the minus strand of OMNZ01104412.1, from coordinate 6,011 downwards.
CAATACTTTGAGCTGATTGGGCCCCAGTTAGTACACGCCTTCCTAAATGCGGTTTTAGCCAATCATAGCAGCAAGTCATGTGACGTATCACCCACAGCAGGAAATCATCATCTTTTCCATCTACAAACGCACAAAGCGCTTCTCCTTGCTCTTTTTTTTAACGAGAAATGGTCGGTATTTCAGCTAACATAGAGTCAATTGCAGCATCTACGAAGTCCTCCGAGGTAGCCATGTTTGTTTTTGCCGGGGCTGACTGTCGTCATACCTACGTACATATCCTGCCCCAAGCTACACAGCAGCATGTCATTGGTAAGAACCACTGGTTGTGACGAGACGTACGTATCAGTTGCCGTCTTTTAAGATGGATTTGTTGTGAGACTGAAAATTCTGATTATTTCATCTGAATGCCTTACCAAAGTTGGGCATTTTTGATGATGTGACACTGGTCATAGGTTGGATCCACAATTTGATACATTCTTGAAAGCCTAACTTTCGTCAAGTGAATCAGCGAATTTATTTTGGCTCAATATCCAAACTAGAGTTGCCTCACAGACTTCATAGACGCCAAAATGGTGAAACTAACAAAGACAATGTCCAAACAAATGTACAAACTAAAATAAATATGGCCTATAGTAGCGGTGATTATACAGAGTGTGCGGCCCGGTCCTATTGTATTGCTACATCACTTTGAAACTGCGTGCTAACTGCTAACTTTCTACTACAGAAGCAGAGATGGGCACTTCCCCTCCCACACAGTAGCTACATCGACAACACACCTCTCACATGGCCAGGCACAACATGAAAACACACGTGCAGGGATCGCACAAGTGTGAAAGTATTTGAAGAAAGAATGACAGATTGCAACATCAGCTAGCTATTGTGCTAGCACAGGGATAGCCCTTCATGGAGAAACTTTTTTTTGTCCATGGAAATGATTAGAACTCCACATTATTACCACACTGCAATCTGAAACACGCATCATAAATCATCTATAGAGCCATGTTTTTTTTTTTGTAGTGATTAAACTTCCTTTCATTTAAAGGCATTCAAATGTAATTATTAACTAAACAGAATTCAAGGATGATAAGTTGATTTCAGAGGAGCAGGAGACATTTAAGGAGGCTACAGTGAACAGATAAACGGGCTGTGAGGGATGTTTTGAGACCTACCTCTGCTTTCCTCAAATGTCACTGTAATTGGCCTGCCCCTTGTTCATACGTCACAAGATGTCTTTGCACAATAAGGAGCAATCTCGTGGCATTTTGATCTTGTGCCACGAGATCCCTGCCCATCCCTATTAATTACCAATCACAGCGTTGCATTTCACTGTCACAACTTTTTTTTTCCTGAAGCATTTTCACTCCACTGTTTCCCCATTTTCCTCCCTTTGCACGCTCAGTAGAGACTCTGACCTGCGCAGCTTTAAACAAGTGCTAATGTATTTTTGATGATGTTCACCTAACGGCTGGCATTTCACAGTAAAACGGCTCTTTACAGCATGAGTCAGTGGAGACAGGCAGTAATTGATATGGATTTTAATTTGTGGGAGCCATCCTCTTAACATGCATTAGAGCAGCCCGCGGAAGCCGTCACTGGCCTTTTCCCGCAGCAATCACTGGGCTTTTAGGTCCGACGGAGAAATTATTGCCCATTTTCTGCTCCGTATGGGGATTTCAGACACACCGGCTGATCCGACAGGTCAACTGTGGATTCAATCAATGCTCAGCGTGGCGAGAGAGACAGCGGAGTGGGAGGATAAACCAGAGAGATGGACTTATACGTACAAGGTGACCACTATTACTACTTGAAGGCGAGACACCGCAGCTGAATAGGCAAAAAGTTTAAAGCGAGGGATATCAATTTGAAACTTCTGCTGCATATTACGGAGATACATATGAGAAAAGAATGTACTGAAGGATTTCTGTCATTTTATGTTTTCATATGAAATATAATGTATTTTATGCAGAAAAATCGCAAAAATTGTATCACTTCCAGCTTTTCTTCTTGCTTTGAGTCAATAAAGAGTTGTTTTACTGATGGCAATGTGACTTTGTTCTTGATTGTACCATCTTCAAGCTTGATACACCACTTTAAGACGCCACCATCAAACTAAATATGCAGAGATTTAGGGGAACACAGGGAAAACATCTAGATTCTGTACAAAAATTACAAAAAAAGGCCATTACAATAGTCAGTCAAGTGGAGTATCTTGCACCTATACCAATAATTAATTTATACAAAATAAAACCTTAAAACTAAGTGATATTGTAAAAGTTAAAATGTTAGAGATTCTTTATAGAGTAATTGTATCTCATGCTTCTTCAAATTAAGAGAAGATCATTAATCTCAGAAGTGTATTTCCTTTTGAATGTGCCAAAGCAAGAACTAATGTGAAATCAAAGTGTGTTTTTGTTCTCGGGGTAAAATTATGGAATGGATTAACAGAAGATTTAAAAAAATAAATAAAAGTATTTCTTTGTTACAATTCAAAACTCATCTTAAGTTTCAAATACTTAAAGATTGTGAAAAGTGTGCAGGGGGTGTTTAATATGGTATATAATACATATAAAGCTTAAAAGCTGGTCAAACCGAAGCTGTAGAATAGGATAGGCTTAAATAAGCACTGCTTCTGCCAATTCCTTTATTGGTTGCAATTTATTATGTTAAATTGTTTAGGCTTAGACTTAGACAGACTTTATTGATCCACAATAAAATATCATGTAAAACAAGACATAAAATAATATGTTGCACATAAAAAACATACCTCGCTGATTGTTATTAACCATAACTTAAAAGGTAGAAATGAGGTCCTTTAACCTAAGATTGAGAGCTTCTTCTATACTTTTCTTGAGACAAACCTTTCGCTCATGCTTCTTTATGGACGTGCATCTCCATTAATGGCACTGGTGGAAACCAATTTATAAAACAATAGTTCCTGTGAGCTTTCAAATAAATGTCCTAATGACAAGAAAAATAATGCTTTAGGCAAAATACACATACAACAAATGGATGGCAGTAAAAAATTGTCTATATTTTTGGCATTGAAATTGAAATGTTGTACCCCATCTTGTATTTTATACCTGTAAATGTGTACATATTCCCAGATATGTATATGCCAGAGTACCTATATTCCAAAGTTCTTCACAATACCACAATGGATGAAGCTATGGTATTACTTTCTTGATATAATAGCTCCAAATTGTATTCAGAGGGAATTTTTGATATCATGATTCATTTTTGAATAGTGAGTAATTCTGTAAAACTTAAAATTGGTTCTTGTTTTTCTGAGTTCAAAATGCAATAAATCGGGCTAGGAATTAAATATTGAAAAATCCCTCTGAACAAACTTTCAAAAATAATACAAGACAGTAAAGTTTGGAGTCTGCAGGAGCTACTAAAGGTCAACGTTTACATGACCTTCAACAACTGCCAGGAAAATTGTTCAGGAGCAAAGAAAAACTGACTTCAGCTGAAATACAGGACTCTCTGACAAAATTGATGTTTGTTTCAAGATGCACAATATGTAAACTTTTGATCAGGGACATTTGGCTAGTTTGTCTAGTTGAAAAGTGTGTTATCATTGGCCACAACTGTATGTGTCTAGAAAATACAGTAGCACTAGGAATTCAGACATAAAATATAGTTATGTAACACACCAGATTGCTGCAAGCCTCAAACATGTTGATCTCTGCAGAAAAGAGTGTTTGACCATGGACAGAGTCAGACGAAGTTTGGTGTTGGCACCTAGACTTTGAAACTTCATGGTTTACTCTGTGGCATGTATTTCAGAGCGTTGGCGTTATGAGAAGAATGGAGAGAGAAACAGACCAAATATCAAGACCACAATCCAGGAATGGTTTTGATGAGGATATAAAATTATAGCCTGGTTAAAAACTCATTCAAGTTGGATTGGATATTGTAATTGATTCATTGAAATGATGTGCTAATAAATTTAGAGAGTTGGTATTGTGTTTTTTACAGGTATTTGGTAATGATCACAAACACATCTTGATCATTATCTTACACAGAAAAAGCTACATTGATCTAACCTGGCAGAAGCCAGATTGATTATGTGTAGCCCTCTAAATTGAGTTCTACACATTATCAATCTGGGATGGCTCCCATTCAAATTGTCCGTGAAAAGGAGGGGCATTCAGTACAATATTTAGAGCTGATTGGGTGAATCCCAGTCTAATACCCGCCTTCCATAAGCGAGTCATGTGATGTGTCACATGGGTGGCAGGAATGACATGTGGGATGTGTTTAACGCAGCATCTACGAAGTCTGATGGAGCCATATTTGTTTTGCCGAGGCAACGCGCTACTGGCTGTTGTACTGTAGCCTACATATCCCGCCCTCAGCCACACAGCAGCATGTCAATGGTCTGAACCACTGCTGGTCTTTCAAGATGGATTTGTTGTGAGACTGAAAATTCAGATCTCGCGACAAGTCATATTGCAGCGCAAGGTTAATATTGATCTAAAATAGCTTAAAATACTATGTCCTTACTTCCTGATTCAACAAGGCACTCTCCTTAAGCCCCTCCCTCCCCCTCGCTGCTCTTCTGCGAAATCACGGTAAAAACACATGCAGTGTGCAGTGCCGTCACTTTGACAGATGTTTTTGCACTTGCAATGAAAGGTTAAGCTTTGTCAGAGACAAGCAAAGCATTTCCTGGAGACTCAGGAGGAGTTTGAGGAACAGAAGGCACTGCTGTGAGGTATTACAAATTGAAATGATGTCTCTGTATCTAAGACATTATTCAGTTATTAGTTCTTAAATGCTCCCACAGAGGATGCCTTGGATCGACCAAAATGGAGAGCAGCTTGCCAAACAGCGGACCCTGGTATGAGGGAAAAACGCTAGGAAGAAGTTCTTAAATGCTAGTGAGAATTTGGCCTGCGGCGCTCCCTGCAATCGAGACTGAGAATGCTGTGTCTACCTTGATGAGCACAGAAAGGCCCAGAACAGATTCAATGTTGGATTATTGGCTTTAAAAATTATGGGGACTGTTTGGTGGTTTGAATAATTACATAAGAACGTACAAAACAAAGCTCTGCTATGGTGTTACTCGACTCAAAAAAGTTGATTTTGCATAATGTGACTTCTTTAAAATAACCACTCCATACACTGCTTCAACTATGTTTTTGATGAAGGAATGTTGTAACATGCTTGACAGGTCTAAAAAGTCCATCCATCCATCCATCCATCCATTTTCTTCCGCTTTATCCGGGGTCGGGTCGCGGAGGCAACAGTCCGAGCAGAGATGCCCAGACTTCCAGATCCGCGCACACCCCATCCAGCTCTTCCTGGGGGATCCCAAGGCGTTCCCAGGCCAGCTGAAAGACCTTGTCTTTCCAGCATGTCCTGGGTCTTCCCCGGGGGCCTCCTCCCAGTGGGACGTGCCTGGAACACCTCTCGAGGGAGGCGACCAGGTGGCATCCGAAACAGATGCCCGAGCCACCTCAGCTGGTCTAAAAAGTCGATTCAGCATAATACCCCCCGTTTAAATATTATTCAGTTATTGCCTTTTGTGGGCCTTAAATGGCCCTGGGGTTAGCACAAAGCATGACTGGACAACAATCCTTATTACTCCGATTACTACCGCATTCAAAATGATAAGACGTTAGCCGCTGTGACTGCCCCCGCTATAGGCACAGGGCTCTAAGCAGTTTGTGTTGATGATTACTTTGGGAGAAAATGAGTTTGATGAGGAGCCACTCGTCTGGAAAACCCTTTAGACGCTCAACAATTCGCCCTCGTTCAGCCAAACAGAGAAGATTGGTCTGAGTCAGTCACGACACAAAATGGGCAATTTTAAAACTATTGTGTTTGACATTTCAGAAACTCTGAGGAATCCTTTTTGTCTGTTGTTGAGCGTCATCTATAGAGTCCAGGTGCTAAAGCCTTTTCTTCAACAATGTCCTTCTCAAACCAATTATTTGAGGCAATATATGGAGACACTGAAAGGCTTTGTTGATGCTGGGACACTTCTTGTTCTACAATACCAT